>WBNM01008534.1:0-34067 GCA_013399055.1 Ramphastos sulfuratus | reverse complement strand
CTGGCTGCAATTGGATTGGATTTGGGATTAGAGCTTCCTCAGACCTGCTGTTGTCCTCCTGCTTTCTGGAGAGCTTAGAATGGAGAGGGTTGACTGCTGGTGGTGTGGAGGTAGGACCTGAAACTGTGTGAGTTTGGAACCAAGAGAGAGTTCCCTGCCTGGGAAGAAACATTGGGAAGGCAAAATAGCATTTTAAAGTCTGCAGAGACAAGGTAGGTTTTGCTTTTCTGCTTTCCTGAAACATTTTACATTCTTTTTGTTTTTGTTCTGGAAGCCTTGTGAGTAGTTTTCCAGGAAGTTTATAGAGATTCATAGAATAGTTTGGCTTGGAAGGGACCTTAAAGATAATCCAGTTCCAACACCCCTGCCTTGGGCAGGGACATCTCCCAGTGCTGGAACAGAGAGCACAGAGGAAAACCTTTGTCTGCTGCTTGGAGATTTTTGTGTTGTTTGTAGCTTAATCTAACAGTAAGACAAAGTGGACCTCAGAGGTTGTAGGTTGCCCAGAGAGGTGGTAAAAGCCCCATCCCTGGCACCATTCCAGGTCAGGCTGGATGAGGCTCTGGGCAACCTGATCCAGTTGAAGATGTCCCTGCTCACTGCACAGGGGGGTGGACTAGATGAGCTTAAAGGTCTCTTCCAACCTAACCCAAGCTGGGATTTTTATGGTAGGTGTCACCTGGCTTAAACTTCCAGCTCAGTATCTAGAGAAGGTCCTGGGTCACATTCACAACAGCTCATCTTTCACCAGGGTTTTTCCTCCTTACTCTGGTCAGATGCACAGACTCCATCCCTCTGCCTGGAAAGGAGAGATGGATTCATTGGCATGGGCAGCCTTAATTGCATTGAATTTAATCAGCTAATCTGAACTGAATCAGACAGCACCAGCACAGTTGTTGTGGTTTTGAGAAGCTCTTTAGGAGGATCAAATATAAGGAACTAGATATTTTTTTCAGGTGGCTCTCAAACCCAGTAGTAAACACTGCAAACAGCCTTTACAGGCTGTTGGTTGTGCTCAGAGAGTGGAAACAACCCAAGCAAAGCCTTAAGCTGTTGCTTGATTCACACACTCTGTTCCCTTCCGAGACCCCCAGTGCTGGATGTGCTTAATCACAGAATGGTCTGGTTGGAAGGGACCTCCAAAGGTCATCTAGTCCAACCCCCTCTGCAGTAAACAGGGCATCCTCAGCTAGATCAGGCTGCCTTCTTGAGCCTCACCTTGAGTATCTTCCAGCTGAGGAGGTTGCCATGCTCTAGCTGTCCTGCTTGGGAAAGCCTATTCAGGTTAATAGAACTTGGTGAGTTTCTGCAGGTGTTGTTCTTTGCTGCTTCTCTGCTCCACTGACACCTCACCTCCAAAACTGCCTCCAGGTCTGCTGTCCCCAGCATAAGAAGGAGACAGAACTGTTGGGGTGAGGCCAGAGGAGGCCACAAAGGTGCTCCAAGGGCTGGAGCAGCTCTGCTGTGAGCACAGGCTGAGGGAGCTGGGGGGGTGCAGCCTGCAGAGGAGAAGGCTCCAGGGGGACCTCAGAGCTGCTGCCAGTGCCTGAAGGGATCCTGCAGGAAGGCTGCAGAGAGACTTTTGCTGAGGGACAGGCCATGGAGGAATGGTTTGGAGCTGAGGCAGAGCAGGGTTAGAGTGGAGCTAAGAAAGAAGCTCTGCAGTGAGAGAGTGGTGAGAGCCTGGCACAGGCTGCCCAGGGAGGCTGTGGCTGCCTCCTGCCTGGGGCTGTTCAAGGCCAGGTTGGATGAGGTCTTGAACAACCAAGTCTAGCTGAGAGGTGTCCCTGCCCATAGTATGGGGAGGTTGGAGCAGATGGTCTCTGAGGCCCCTTCCAACCCAAACCATCCTGTGATTTGCCTTGGTGATTCTAGGTGGGCAAAAGCAATGCTGGTGTGGGGCAGAGCCAGCAGCAGCAGCCTGAGCTGTCCCCATGGAGAGCAGGCACTGACACTTCTGAGAGGACCTGGCTGGTAACCTCGAGTCTTAGAGCCAGGGCTGGGTGTGCAGTGTTGAGCCATCAAGAGCAGGCTGCAGGTTTGAACGGCACTTGTAGAAACAGGGGATTGTTGTTGAGGCTCAGGTGGAGGAGGAGCTCTCTCAGCCTGTGCCGACAGTGAGGCACCATGCACAGAATGGGAGGGCACAAGGCAGCGTTTCAGCAGCTCCCGGCAGAGCCTGCAGGCTGCACTGCTGCAGTCCTGCTGCACATTCTTTTCTGTCTATGTTTCGAAGCCGGATGGAAAATGATTCCTCTGTCCATTGACAGAGGCAGTTCACAGCCTTTCATGAGGTGTCTGTGCCAGTTCAACCTAGAAATCAGCTTTTTATTGCCTGCTTCTGTCTGTGTCTGCAGCAGAAAATGAGGTGAGGAGCATTAGCAGGGATGTTAAAGGCTGCAGGTGGATTTTCTGTCTGATGCCACCTGGGTGAATGCACTTTTGTGTTGCTCTCCTGTGCTTCAGGCAAATCTAAAGGTACCAATGAGCAACCAACCTCAGACCATGTCCCACACTGCCTTCAGCATCCCTGGGTTGATTCAGCCACACAGAGCAGCACCTGGGGCTCAGACCCTTGTGCCAGACATGGAACTGTTGGAGTGGGTCCAGAGGAGGCCACAGAGATTCTCAGAGGGCTGGAGCAGCTCTCCTATGAGGACAGACTGAGAGAGTTGGGGCTCTGCAGCCTGGAGAAGAGAAGGCTTCCAGGAGACCTTAGAGTAGCCTTCCAGGATCTGAAGGGGGCTACAGGAAGGCTGGGGAGGGACTATTGACAAGGGCTTGGAATGACAGGACAAGGAGCAGTGGGTTTAAACTGGCAGAGGGGAGATTTAGACTGGATGTTAGGAGGAAGTTGTTTGCAGTGAGGGTGGTGAGACACTGGCACAGGTTGCCCAGGGAGGTTGTGGCTGCTCCCTCCCTGGAGGTGTTCAAGGCCAGGTTGGAGGAGGCCTTGAGTGAGCTGTGCTAGTGGGAGGTGTCCCTGCCTATGGCAGGGGGTTGGAACTGGATGATCCTTGAGGTCCCTTCCAACCTTACCATTCTATGATTCTATCTTCCCTGCTTAGCTGAGACCTCCCACGTGGGCCCTGGCCTTCTGGAAGAGGATAACAACTGATGAGCTAAACAGGTCTTCTACTTAGCAGAGAAACAGTGAGCAAGGAGCCCACCTTGACCGCTGGAAAAATGCTTTCAAGAGAAACACAGAACCCCCAGCTGCAAGTGAATGAGTAACCTTCTGAATCCTAAAAGGTTTCAAAGCTGTAGAATTTGGCCAAAAGCTGGAGGGGGTGAGGGGTGGCATTTGGAAGCAGGATGTGGCATGGCTTTGGAATTGCCTTTCTTCTGCTGTGAGCTGTGCAGTGCTGCCAGTGCCATCACAGCTCCTCCTTTGCAGCAGAGCATTGCTGGGCTTGTGTCTGCTCCAAGCAACCTGTGAAGGGAACAGCAGCTCCTTGTGTTTTAAACTGCAGAGCAGTTACACAGCTTGCACTGAAGATATGTTTTAACAGGCAGGATTTCTACCTGTTGTGTCTGTTTCCACTTGCTAATGGGGTTGGGTTTCCCTCTTACTGGGAACAAAGCAGAGCATAAGACCAGGGGACTGTTGAGACTGGAGGGAGGCTCTGTTGAGACTGGAGCAGGCACAACCTGGCAGGTTGTGTTTTATTTTTTTCCAGTGCCCTTCTCTGCTGTTTCATAGATTTATGGAATGGTTTGGGTTGGGAAGGACCTTAAAGATCAGCCAGTTCCACACCCACCCCTGCCATGGGCTCATTTGTTCTCCTGCTTTTATGTTCAGAAAAGCTTTTGGCATGTTCCAAGGATATCGTTGGAGAAACCTTTCCCCAGAGCCTTGGAGTGAGAGTTAAAATACAGCAAGTTCCAGAGCCAGGGACTGGAGAATTAGGTCAGGCACACACCCTGCTGGGAATAATTGTAGATGGCAATGTGTTTGGAGATTTCAAGAAGTGTTGTCACCTTAAAAAGGAGTTGTTTGGAGTCATATTTAGGCCCTGGTGGTTAGGCTGTGGTCTGGAGTGCTGTGACCATCTGAGTCACTCTGTGCTGGCTGCTCCCAAGGAGATTCCTCACTTCTACTATTTTGACTCCCTTACAACTTGCCTCTTGTGGTGCCAGCTGACAGCCAAGCAGTGCCTGAGCTGTCAGATGTTGTAGTAAAGGGCTTTGCTCTGTGAGGGGTTTGACAGCTCAGCTCCCAATGGGTTTTCTTTGAAGTTTCTGAGAAGCTCTGAGGGCCTCAATACCTAAAACATTTTGGAAGAGATCTTTTGAGACAAAAATCCCAAGGCTAAGGAACAAGGAATACAAGAAAAAGAGAGAAGCCAGCAGGTCTGTTCACAGATCACAGGTTGCAGTGGGTTGGAAGGGACCCTCAAAGGTCATCTTGTCCCTGCGGTCAGCAGGGACACCTCCAACTAGAGCAGGCTGCCAAGGGCCACATCAAGTCTGATCTTGAATGTCTGCAGGGACAGGGCGACAACCACATCCCTGGGCAACCTGTTTGGGTATTTCACCACTCTTACTGTGCAGAACTTCCTCCTGATGTCCATCCTAACTCTGCCCTGCTCCAGTTTCAAACCATTTCCCCTCTCCCTGTCACTGCAAGCCCTTGGGAAGAGTCCCTGCCCAACCCTCCTGTAGGTCCCTTTCAGATATCAAAAAACAGCTCTGAGGTCTCTCTGGAGCCTTCTCTTCTCCAGGCTGAACAGCCCCAACTCTGCCAGCCCATCCCTGTAGCAGATCATCTTTGGTGCCTCCTCTGGACCCACTCCAGCAGAACCATGTCTTTCTTGTGCTGAGGGTCCATAGCTGGACACAGTGCTCCAGGTGAGGTCTCACCAGAGCAGAGCAGAGGGGCACTGCTGGGTACCACTGAAAAGAGTCTGTGCCCATCCTCAGCTGCAGAGGTTGGTCCTTCAGGAGCTGAGCATACAAACAAGTTCCTGGGCAGAGAGATCAGGTTGCTCAGGATCTGTTCTGTGGTACCAGCAGGTTTATGCTTACCAGAGGGTAGAAACATGCATGCAGAGACACCTCAGAAGAAGCTGGGAAGCTGCTAATGTTTGTCCTCTGACCATGGAGTAATTGCTGGGGCACAGCAGCAGTGAAGGTGCTGGAAGTCAGTGTAAGCCTTGGGCAGTCAGGGTGGCTGCTGCTGAAGAGATCTCTTCTTCTGTGCCCCTGTTCTCATAAAGAGCTTCCCTGCAGTCCTTCCCAGCCCTGTTGGGCACAACCAGCACTTTGTGAAGAGCTTTGCAGATGAATCCTGCTAATTATTATTTATAGGTACCCATTCTCAGCACAGGGTAGTTCACCTTCATCCTGGGCATGAAAGGAGCCCAGGAGGTTTGCAAGCTGCTCAGGCATGAGCATGGCCCTCAGAAGTCTTCATGTCCTGGTTTCACTGCTGGGCTGTGTTCTTGCAATAGGTTTGTCACCTTCAGAGGCTGCTTTGGGGATTTGTTTCCTCAGCCAAGTGTGCTGGAGGGATCCTGAGTCACTGACCTCAGCCCTGCTGACACATGGGGTGCATTTGAGCATGCCAGGAGGGGACAGAAGGCAGGAAGATGGCATTGGCCTGGCCAAGATGGATTTTCAGCAGGGCTGAATGTTTGGCTTCCTGTAGATTCATAGATTTGTAGAATGGCTTGGGTGGGAAGGGACCTCAAGGCTCATCCAGTGCCAACCCCTGCCATGGGCAGGGACACCTCCCACAGCCCAGGTTGCTCCAGGCCTCATCCAGCCTGGCCTTGAACACTGCCAGGGAGGGGACATCCACAGCCTCCCTGGGCAACCTGTGCCAGTGTCTCCCCCACCCTCACTCTGAAGAATTCCTTCCTCATCTCCACTCTCAACCTCCCCCTTACAGCTCAAAGCCATTGTCCCTGGCACTCCCAGCCCTTGTCAAAAGTCCAAGTCCCTCCCCAGCTCTCTTGCTTCAGGCAGTGGGAGGCTGCTCTAAGGTCACCCCAGAGCAGGGCTCTGAGCAGCCTGCTCTAGCTGCAGGTGTCCCTGCTGACTGCAGCAGGGTAGGACAGGATGAGTTTGAAAGGTCCTTTCCCAGCCAGAGCAGTCTGGGATTCTGTGAGTGCTGGCAAATTCAGTCTGGAAGTGTTTGATGCTGTTTGACATCACCTAAGCAGGGACTTGTCCAGCTCTGGAGTGCAGTGTTCCTTGCCACAGCTGCTGTTTGCCTGGCTATAAAGTGCTGCTTGATCTGAGTCCTCTCAGTTCTCCTCTCTGCTAAGGGATGTGTTCAATAATCAAGGGATTGTTCAGGCAGTGCAAGGGAAGCTTATTGGCAGAGCTGCAGCCGTGGAGCACTCTTGAAATAAAGAGGCCTAAGAAGCAGATTTTATGCTTATCAAGCTCTCTTAGGAGAGCTCTCAGCAGCTCACAGAGCAAAGCCTGTTCCCAGGACGTGTCAGCAGCTCACATTTATCAGGGACTCTCTTTCAATATTGAAAAGTTGCTGGGAATAAAAGAGTTCCTGAGACCCAGTCCCAGAGGGTTGTTTGTGTTCCTCCCAACAAGGAGCCAGGCTGAGGGACATCTCCCCCCAAGATGTTTGTGTCCTCCCAGCAAGGATGTTTTTTCCTCATAGATTCATGGAATGGGTTGGCTTAGAAAGGACCTTAAAGATCAAGCAGTGCCAACACTCTGCCATGGGCAGGGACACCTCCCACCAGCCCAGGCTGCTCAAGGTCTCCTCCAGCTTGGCCTTGAGCAGGGAGGTGTTCAGCCTGGAGAAAGCTCCAGGGGGACCTCAGAGCTGCCTGCCAGTGCCTGAAGGGATCCTGCAGGAAGGCTGCAGAGAGACTTCTGCTGAGGGGCTCTGGAGACAGGCCAAGGGGGAATGGTTTGGAGCTGAGGCAGAGCAGGGTTAGAGTGGAGCTGAGGAAGAAATTGTGCAGTGTGAGGGTGGTGAGAATGTGGCTGTGGCTGCCTCCTGCCTGGGGGTGTTCAAGGCCAGGTTGGGTGAGCAGCTAAGTCTAGGTGAGAGGTGTCCCTGCTTATGGCAGGGGGGGTGGAGTAGATGAGCTCTGAGCTCCCTTCCCCCTCTGAGCCATTCTGTGATACCTCAAGAAACACCTCTGGAGCCAGAGGGACTTTGCTGCTTGGCAGTTCCTTCCCAAACTAACCACTTGGTGTCTTCTCTCCTAGCTCTTCTCTTAGGAAACGCCAGCAGCTCCTGACAGCAGGGAGGCCCAGCATGAATGGTACCTGTGCTGCTGGGACAGACTGGGCAAGAAGTCAGGAGGCCTCTTTCTCTCTGGAAAACAAAGCAGTAGCACTCCCTGAGGCAGAAGGCAGTAACGTGGTGCTGGGAGGTCACAGCCCTGCTGCACTACCCAGGACTGAGGGTAAGGATGGAGCCTTTACCTCTGGTCACCTGTAAGAGAGGGTTGCTTCTTTTTTTGAGGGATGTTATGGGTGGGAAATTTTCCAGTCTGCCTGTGCAGGGTGGCCTAAAGGGCAAAGGTCCACAGCAAAGTTTAGTGTCTTGCTGTCTGGGCAAGGTCATCATATGGCAGTGTCCTGGCCAGACACCTTGCAGCTCCTGCTGAGGCTGTCCCTGACAGACTGCAAGAAGCTGGACAGTCCTGATGAGCTCTGTGCTCACCATGGACCAGGCATCAAGCTCTGCTGGCATAAATCACCTCTAGTGAGGTGTGAGCTTTGCTCCAGCTTTGCTGTCAGGGAGGTGTCAGTGCTGGGAATCTGTGTCTGTGTTTCTGGCCTTGTTCGGTTGCTGCCCTCCTGCTCTTTACTCACTGCATCCCTCTTGCTTTAACTGGGACTGTGAAGCTTTAACAGGGACTGTAAACCTAGCACCCTCACACCAAAGAAGCTTCTCCTGGTCAGGTGGAACCTCCTAGGGTCCAGTTTGTGCCCATTGCACCACTGAGCAGGGTCTAACCTCAGCCTCTTTCCCCCCACAGCTCCTTTAGCTCTTGCTGAGCACTGCTCAGCTCCCCTCAGGGGCTGCTCTTGTGCAGGCTCAGCCCCAGGGTTCCTCCCAGAGCTGCTCCAGGCCCCTCAGCAGCTTCCCAGCCTGCCCTGGACTCTCTCCAGCAGTTCCCTGTCCCTCTTGGACTGGGCAGCCCAAAACTGGACCCTGGACTGCAGCTGTGGCCTGAACAGGACAGAGCAGAGGAGGAGCTCCCTGGAGCTGCTGGGCACACTTGATGCGGCCCTAAAGTGTAGTGGCTTTGGAGTTTCCCCCTCCCACTAGATTAACCAGGCTAACTAAGCCAGCTGCAGGTGAAGGAATGAAGCTTTGGATTTGCAGCTTAGCACAGTTTACAAGCAGGTACACACAATGTATTGCAGATGTGTACAGCTTAGCACAGTTTACAAGCAGGTACACACAATGTATTACAGATGTGTACAGCTGTAGACAGAGATATGCAAGTTAAAAGTCATACAGAAATACAAGACCCCTCCCAGTAGCCAGAGTGCCCAGGAGGGGCTCCCAACTACCCTTCCACCTTCTTTCCACCCCCTGAAAATCTCCCTTAGGTGCAGAGTGGGCTGGAAAGGTCAGCAAGGGATGCTGAAAGCAGAAGGATTAGTTGGGAATGTTCAGGTCCAGGCAGAGGAGTTAATACTGCAACAACCAGGCAGAGACTGCCTCATCTTTCTTTGTCCTTGCTTTTATATGCCCCAGCAGAACAAATGGGTAATCTAGACATCTCCTTATTTTCTTTTCACAGCCAATAATCTAATTTCTCTCATTAAAATACTGCAATTAGCCTCAACCCAGCACATGAAGGTTTTCAGTCAGCTCTCTCTGCTTTCTTGCTCTGCTCCCCTGTGTCTCTCCCAGGCTCAGACTCTGAATGCCGCCAGCCTGCCTGCCCAGCCAGCTCCCAGCCCAGCAGCATGCTGCCTGCTCCTGAAGATGCCCACAGCTGCCACTGCCCAGATGGCAGCAAGAGGCAGGCAGAATACTTCAGCAGCCAGGAGCGCCACGGCTGCGGCGCTTTGCCCTCCAGCAGCAGCCCCCAGACGGCAGCTCCAGAGAAGGTGACGCTGGTGGTGGATGGGACTCGCTTTGCAGTGAACCCCCAGATCTTCACTGCTCACCCTGACACCATGCTGGGCAGGTGGGTGATGGCCTCTGGCTTCAGCCTACCTCAGGGAGGTCAAGTGGTTGATAAGTGGAGCAAAGCTCAGCTGGGGAAGGGTCTGGAGAGCAGGGCTGGGGAGGAGCAGCTGATGGAGCTGGGGGTGTTGAGCCTGGAGGGAATGAGGCTGAGGGGAGACCTTCTGGCTCTACAACCCTGGAGGTCTTTAAGGCCAGGCTGGATGGGGCTCTGAGCAACCTGATCTAGAGTGAGGTGTCCTTGCCCATGGCAGGGGAGTTGGAACTAGGTGATCATTGAGGTCCCTTCCAGCCCTAATGTTTCTGTGGTTCTCTTTGGGTCCCTTCCAACCCCTAATATCCTGTGATCCTAGAATAACTCCCTGAAAGGAGGCTGGAGTGAGGTGTGAGCTCATAAAATCATCACAGAATCACAGAAACACCTTCCAACATAGAAGGTTGGGACCTTAGAGATCATCTACTCCAACCTGCCTGCCATGGGCAGGGACACCTCACCACTAGGCTCAGCAGGTCTCCTCTCCCTAGTCTCAGGTGATAGAATGAGACAGAATGACCTGAAATTGTGCCAGGGGAGGGTTAGGTTGGACATGAGGAAAATAATTCTTTACTGCAAGAGTGGTCAGGGATAGGCACAGGCTGCCCAGGGAGGTGGTGGAGCCCCCATGGCTGGAGTTGTGCCAGAAAGGTCTGGCCAGGGCACTTGGGGCCAGGGCTTAGTGGCCATGGAGGTGTGAGTTGATGGTTGGAGTCAATGATCTTAGAGGCCTTTTCCAACCCAAACAATTGTGTGATTCTGTGACCTGATTCAGAACTGGGCTGTGTGTGAGACCTCAAGACAAGACCAGATTCAGAGAGTTGGTGTTTCTCTAGACAACATTGTGCCTTCAGTCCCCTGCCCTCAGCCAGTTCCTGCTTTCAGCTGAACACAGTTTCCTTCTGCCTTCTCTCCCAGGGTTTGTAAGCAGCTCTTCTGTTCACAGTTGATAAACTTCCTTCCAGAAAGGGGAACATGATACTGCTCCACCCCACTTCTTGCTGTTATCTTATGCTACTCTCCCATAAAAGAAGTTTCTCACTCCCCTGTGAGGGCTCAGAGGCTGGAGCCTGCTGATGCCACACTCATTTTAATTCATTTCCAGCCTTTCCACTCCTCTTTGACCAGGAGGAGAGAGGTTCTGGTTGGGTTACTCAGCTTGTGGTGTAAAAGAAGGGATCAGGAGGCAGGCAGTGGTGATCTTTCAGAGCCTCAGTGAAAGGCCTCTGTGGCCTGAGTGTTTTCTGCCCCAAGATTGAATCATAGAATGGTTTAGGTTGGAAAGGACCTCAAAGCTCAGCCAGTTCCAACCCCCTGCCATAGGCAGGGACACCTCCCACTAGCATAGGTCACTCAAGGCCTCATCCAACCTGGTCCTGAACACCTCCAGGGAGGTTGTGGGGCACAGAATCACCCAATGTGATCTTTGATCACATTGGGTGATTCTGTGCCCCACAACCTCCCTGGGCAACCTGTGCCAGTGTCTCACCACCCTCACTGGAAAGAACTTCTTGAGCTGGGGGCTTCTGTGCAGTGCAGCAGCTGCAGTGGCAGTGCAGCTGTGGGACTGAGCTGCCACAGCTCTTGGCTTAGCTCTGTGTAAGAGGTGTCAGATGGCTCTGTGTGTGTCACTGCTGCTTGAGTGTAACCTCCCTGCACCTAGAATTAGAGAAAGGTAGGGGTTGAGAAAGGACCTCCAAAGGCTGAGTCCATCCTGCCAGAGCAGGATCACCCAGGGCAGGTCACACAGGAACACATCCAGGTGAGGCTTGAAAGTCTCCAGAGGATACTCCACAGCCTCTCTGGGCAGCCTGCTCCTGGCCTCCAGCACCCTCACAGTAAAGAAGTTTCTCCTCCTGTTGAGGTGGAACTTCCTGGGTTCCTGTTGGTGCCCATTGACCCTTGTCCTATCACTGGGCACCACCTGGCCCCTTCTTGCCTGCCTCCCCTCAGATATTTACAAGCATTGATCAGGTCCCCTCTCATCTGTGAGAGGCACCTCACAGGCAGAGCCTGGCCCCTTCTTCTTGCCTCCCACCCCTCAGATATTTCTAGGCATTGATCAAGTCCCCTCTCAGCTGTGATTCTCCAGGCTCAGCAGCCCCAGGTGCCTGCCTTTCCTCACCAGACAGAGGTTTCAGCCCCTTCATCATCCTCGTGGCCTCCACTGGACTCTCTCCAGTAGATCCCTCTCCCTCTTGAAGTGGGGAGCAGCCCAGAACTGGACTCAGTACTCCAGATGTGTCCTCCCTAGAGCAGAGAGGAGGAGAACCTCCCCTGACCTGCTGGCTGCACTCTTCTCAGTGCACCTCAGAGTGCCCTCAGCCTTCCTGGCCCTGAGGGAGCACATTGCTGTGGGGTGGGTGACTGATAGGACTCCAGGAAAGGATGCACTGAGCAGCCTGTGCACTGACCTGGCTTTTTCTCTGCTCAGGATGTTTGGCCCAGGAAGGGAATACAACTTCACCAGGCCCAACGAGAAGGGGGAGTATGAGATCGCAGAGGGCATCAGCTCCGCCGTGTTCCGCACTGTGCTGGTAAGGAGCCCTTTGCAGGCTGGGGGAAACATCAACCACAACCCCCAAATCTCTGTGGCACATGTGCAGCTCCCAGGCAGCTGCACACCCCCTGGGACCTTCTTTTGTTGCTGTTTTGCATTGTGGTTGGGAGAGGGGAGAAAAAAAAAAGTCATAGAAGCTTAGAATGGTTTGGAAGGGACCTTAAAGCTCATCTAGTTCCATGCCCCTGCTGTGGGCAGGGACATCTCCCACTGCAGCAGGTTGCTCAAGGCCTCATCCAAGCTGGCTTTGAACACTTCCAGAGTTGGAACCTCCACAGCTTCTCTGCACAACCTCTTCCAGAGGCTATAGAGAGCCTCTGGAACTCTCAGCTGTTGGTTAAGAAAACAAAAGAAGTCATTAAAAATAATCCAGAGTCCAAAGCTGGTCTTAATTTTGCTCTCCTAAAACTAAAGCTCCTTTTGTTTGCAGGATTATTACAAAACAGGCATCATTAACTGCCCTGATGGCATCTCCATCCCAGACCTCCGCGACACCTGCGATTACCTCTGCATAAACTTTGATTTCAACACAATCAAATGCCAAGATTTAAGTAAGTATGGAGAGAAATTGGCTCTTAGGAGTTCATCTGTGTGGTACTCAGCACTCTTATCCTGGCTCAGTGCAGTTCTCAGTTGATAGAATGGGTTGAGTTGGAAAGGACCTGCAAAGGTCATCTGCTTCAGGGATATCCTGCACTAGAGCAGGTTGCTCAGAGCCTTGTTGTGGCTGACTGTGAATATCTCCAGGGATGAGGCCTCAGCCACCTCCCTGAGCAACCTGCTGCAGTGTTCCAGCAGCCTCATGGTGCAGAACTTGTTCCTCACAAGGGTTAAATTGTACCAGAGAATCCTGAATAATGATGTGCAGAGCAGGAACCAAAGGTACCAAAGCTAGAGAGCAGCAGAGAGTTCCTGGTCATGAAGGGACCAAAGGTGCCAAAGCTGGAGAGCAGCAGAGAGTTCCTGGTCATGAAGGGACCAAAGGTGCCAAAGCTGGAGAGCAGTAAAGAGTTCCTGGTCATGAAGGCACAGAGGTACTAAAAAAGGAGAGCAGCAGAGAGTTCCTGGTCATGAAGGGATCCAACTGTGAGCAGCTTTTTGGTGGATAAGCTGGCAAAAAAAACCCAGAAGTTCTTTGAACATAGGCAGATCTGTGCTGAAATGAGCTCTGTGGTGTCACAGCACAGGCCTGCACTGGAGTTTCCTGCCTTGTCCTCTGCTGAGTGATGGCAGAGAAAGTAAAAAATGTTCTTTCATGGGCAGGTTGCTGCTGGAAATTGACTTTGGATATCCTCCCTAATTGATGCTGCAGGCTGTGGGTGCTGGTGGGGCCTGGCTGGGGTGTTGTGATGCTAATGCAGTGCTTCATCTGCAGCCCATTTGCACTGCAGTCTCCTGCAGCTGGAGGCTGTTGCTGGTTGCCCGAAGAAGGCTGCAGGCTGCTGGGGAAATGCAGCCAAAGGCTCCCCCTCTGCTTTCTGTCTCTCAGGTGCTCTGTTACATGAGCTCTCCAACGATGGTGCTCACAAGCAGTTTGACACCTACCTGGAGGAGCTGATCCTGCCCATCATGGTGGACAGTGCCCGGAAGGGGGAGAGGGAGTGCCACATCGTGGTGCTGACAGACGAGGACACGGTGGACTGGGATGAAGATCATCCTCCTCCCATGGGGGAGGAGTACTCACAGAGTAAGGCTCTGTGCTGGGGCTGCCCTCAGCACTCACCCAGGCACCTGCCTGAGGGCAGGAGCCAACAGCAGCCTCCTGCCAGGAGGAGATGCTGGCACCTGGAGTCCTGCGTGGTCCCCTCCTCTGGGCTGGCTGCTGCTGGAGGCAGGATACTGAGGGCTTAGAGCCTTGCTCTGCTCCTGGCAGTGGCAGCACTCTCTGGGCCTTTTCCTTCTAGTGCTGCCTCTCCCTCAGCCTGTTCCTGGCTCTCTCACACACCCTTCACCATCCAGACTCTGCTCTGCATCACTACCCCCACCAAGGAAGTGCAGCTAATCCCAGCATGGTGGGGTTGGAAGGGACTCCCAACCCACCTGCCAAAGCAAGGCACCCACAGCAGCTTGCCCAGGGGCACAGTGGCCAGTGGGGGTTGTGAACTCTCCAGAGGAGACTCCACAGCCTCTCTGGGCAGCCTGCTCCAGGCTCCAGCACCCTCACACCAAAGTTTCTCCTCCTGCTCAGGTGGAACCTCCTGGGCTCCACTTTGTGCCCATTGCCCCTTGGCCTGTCCCTGGGCACCACTCAGCAGAGTCTGGCCCCAGCCTCTTGTCCCCCACAGCTCCTTTAGCTCTTGCTGAGCACTGCTCAGCTCCCCTCTGGGGCTGCTCTTGTGCAGGCTCAGCCCCAGGGCTCTCAGCCTTTGCTCCTGCCAGAGCTGCTCCAGGCCCCTCAGCAGCTTTGTGCTCAGTCCCTCAGCTGGACTCTCTCCAGCAGTTCTCTGGAAAGCCCAGAACTGGACCTGGGACTGCAGCTGTGACCTCACTGGGGCAGAGTAGAGGAGGAGGAGACCCTCCCTGGCCCTGCTGCCCACAGGCTTCTTCCTGCCCCTCAGGGCACTGCTGGCCAGGAGGGTTCACTGCCGGCTCAGGGCAGTGATGAGAACAAGCACCTGAAGCAGTGCTTGGGAACCAGACCTGGTTTTTAGCACCCTGCCAGCTGAGCACGTCAGGAGCAGGGAGCACTTCCCCCTGAGCAGCTGCTGACCACCCTCTGTGTCTCTGCAGTCCTTTACAGCTCCAAGCTCTACAGGTTCTTCAAGTACATCGAGAACAGGGACGTGGCCAAGGCGGTGCTGAAGGAGCGGGGCCTGAAGAACATCCGCATAGGCATAGAGGGTAAGGCCTGCAGCTGGGGGCCTCAGCCAGCTGACCCCACCCTCACAGCCTTCCTCTGCACTCCAGGCACTGCTCTGCTCCCTGCCTCCCTCACCATTCATTTTCCAGCTTGCTTCACCTTTATGGCATTCTGAAACTGCCCAGGAGGATGAAAAGCGAAGGGAGAGAGAGAGATGTGCAGCATGTCCCAGCTCAGCTCCCTGGGACTGAGGCACTGGGAAACAGGAGTCAAACTCTCCCACCTGCTGCTCCAAGCATTCCTGCAGGGAGCTCAGGGAACATTGTGCTGGGTTCTGGGAGGCTTTCACTGGAGGTGTCTGCTCACCAGCTGGCTGACACCCTGCAGCCAACCCTCCTGGCACTGCACACAGGGCTGCAGCCTCAGGGGAAGAGCAAACAAGGCAAAGGTGTGGGGTGGGACAGTTTGTCTAAGTCATGGAATCATAGAGTTGGTTTGGTGTCCCCAGCAGGAGGAGGGCACAAGGGGTGGGTGCCAACTGGTTCTCACCCCAGCTNCTCCTGCCTGGGGGTGTTCAGGGCCAGGTTGTGTGAGCAGCCAAGCCTGGCTGAGAGGAGGTTGGAGTGGATGATCCCTGAGGTCCCTTCCAACCTGAGCCGTTCTGTGATTCTATGGAAAGAGCTCCAAGTCCAACACCAACCCAGCACCACCATGGCCACTAAATCCTGTCCCCAAGTGCCATGTCCCACACCTTTCTTGATCCCTTCCAGGGATGGGGACTGCCTCCCTGGGCAGCCTGTGCCACTCCCTGGCATTTTTGCTCCAATCCACTCCAAACCTCTGCCCGCAGAGCCCCTCCTGCCTGCCTGATCTGCAAGGAGGCTGCCAGGCAGAGGGCTGCAGTGGCCCTGACTGCTGTCTGTATTTCCAGGGTATCCCACCTGTAAGGAGAAGGTGAAGAGGAGGCCTGGGGGCCGCTCAGAGGTGATCTACAACTACGTGCAGAGGCCTTTCATCCAGATGTCCTGGGAGAAGGAGGAGGGCAAGAGCCGCCACGTCGACTTCCAGTGCGTGCGCAGCAAGTCCCTGACCAACCTGGTGACAGTGGGGGATGATGTCTCAGAGGACCACGAGGTTATCATGCATCACCCCCCACAAGTAGATGAACTGGACAGGCTCAATGCCCCCTTCTCCCAAATGGCTGTTAACGACCTGCCAGAGTAGTGGTGGCTCAGGGCGGGGTTGGTCCTGCTGGAGGTGAGGACCTCTCAGCCTCATGATGGAGCAGAGACTCCTGCCAGGTGCTTTGTCCTGCTTCCTGCTCTCACTACAGGTCTCATATTCCAAGCATGTTAATAAAGAGCAACACTTCATAGTCCTTAACTGTGCAATGCAGAGCAACATCTCCTCCAACACCAAGGAACTCTGCTGCTTGGTTCTACTCCAAAGGCTCCCAGCTTGCCGGGTGCTGAATACTTCACCTGAGCTTCTGACAGAGGAGCAGAAAGAAGCATTTAGAAAGGAGAGAGAGGAGATCCTGGGCCTGTCAAGACAAAGCTTTCCTTTACCATTAGGCACTTAGCTTTGCTTTTGTGATCATCAAGCTACAAAGGACCCAACGTCAGAGCAGGACAGATGCTGCTCTTTCATCAGCCAGCAGAAATGTAGCACAGTTGGCAACAGCGAAGCTCCTGCCTGCGGAGCAGTGACAGCAGAAGCCTGAGCCTGGAGGAACCTGTTTACACTGCCACCTGGCTTTGCAGCCAGCAGCTTCTGCTGCTCTGCTGGGAAAGGATGGACCAGTTCAATAGGAAGCAGGAAATTCCCATCTGTACTTCCCTCTCAGCTGGAATCCCCCTGGGTGTAGGGATCTTGGCCCAAGTTAGTAGCTGAAGGACAAAAGCCAAAAAGCCAAACAGTAGTTGATATTTTACCAACAAAGTGAATGTGTTTGGTAGCCTAACTGAGGTAAGAAGCATTCCAGAGCTGACTCTGCAGCCTACAAATTCATTTGGCTCCTCCATCCTCCTGCTGAGACAAATAAAAAAGCCAGTGGGGAAGCTCCCAGTACAGGCAGTTTACTACCTGAGTGAAATATTTGCTTTTATAAACCCTAATCAGTCTGAATCTCTGTAGACTCTGCTAGCAGCACTCTGCTGTGAAGGGCCAGCTGCTCTCTGCCCACTTTGGAACTGGCTGCACCATTTTGCTGTCAGGCAGGAGAGGAATACCAGTAGTAAAAGTAGCCTGTACCAGTAGTAAAGCAGCCAAAGACACCTGGCTGGTCAGGACCTTTCCTTTGCTGCTCTGGACCTTTCCTTTGCTGCTCTGAGTAGTTTCTGGCTGAGACTGTGGCTGTGTCCTGGGGCCCAGCAAAGCTGCAGCCCCAGCCCCAGCCCAGGCTGCTTTGGCTCAGTTGGTTCCCCTGGAGCCCAGCTGGTGCCTGGTCCTGTGCCTGCAGCTTGGGGCTCCTTGTGGGGCTGCTTAACCCCACCCTGGTTAGCAGCTGGAGGCTGCAGGTCAGAGCTGCCTTACAAAGCCTTCCTGTGGGCCTGGAGAGGTTTTGGTACCCAAAGTGGTGCAGCTGAAGGTGGAGCTGGTGCAGAGCAAAGCTTGAAAAAGAGAGGATCCAGCCAGCTGAGCACAGGCACCTCCCTGCCAGAGGCCAGTGCCTGAGGGATGGAGACTGGCAGTGCCCTGGAGGAGCCTGGTGGTGTCTGTGCAGTCAGCTGGACCTTCTGCAGGGGGTGGAGGTGCCCAGCTGCCATCATTCCCATGCAGCTCTAACCACAGTGAGCTTTCCAGAGTGGGATTTTGGCTTTCCCAGGGAATTAAAGATGACTTTTGGATTTAAGTGATGTCCATTGGAACACTAAATCCTAAAAAAAAATCCTTTAAAAAAGAGGTGTTTGCTTTTCCTCCTCCTCTTGTGGTCACCTCCTTCAGGTATAACATCCAGTTGTGTCTCACCCTAGATAGCCCCAAGTGGTACCTGTGGTGTGGATCAACTCCAGCTGTATGGTTTCTCTATTAAAGTATAAATTATATGTGGCTTGGTTGGCTCCTTCAGGAGTTATTTTATCTGTGGAGGAGAAAAATGGGCAGGGGCTGGGGTGCCAGAGGGGCTTAATCAATTTTGGGGGCAGGAATAGGCATGGGCTGGAGTGCCAGGGGGCTTTGATCAACTGTGGGGGATAGGAATGGGCAGAGGCTGAGGTGCCAGAGGGGTTTGTCCATCTTTGTGGCACAAGAATGGGCAGGAGCTGAGGTGCCAGAGGGGTTTGTTCATCTGTGTGGCACAAGAATGGGCAGGAGCTGAGGTGCCAGAGGGGCTTGTCCATCTTTGTGGCACAAGAATGGGCAGGAGCTGAGGTGCCAGAGGGATTTGTTCATCTGTGTGGCACAAGAATGGGCAGGGGCTGGGGGTGCCAGAGGGCTTTGATCAAGAGAAGTGAGACTCAGCAGGGTGAGGGAGGGGATTCTACCCTTCTGCTCTGCTCAGAGCTCACCTGCAGCACTGCCTCCATCTCTGGGAACTTGGAGCTGCTGGAGAGAGCTCAGAGGAGGCCAAGAAGATGATCAGAGGCTGCAGAACCTCCCCTGTGGGGACAGGATGAGGGAGCTGGGACTGTGCAGCCTGGAGAAGAGACCTCAGAGCAGCCTCCAGTACCTGAATGGGCTGCAGGAGAGCTGGGGAGGAACTGTGGGCAAGGGCTGGGAGTGCCAGGACAGGGCCAATGGCTTTGAGCTGGGAGAGAGAAATTCTTGAAAGCAAGGGTGGTGAGACCCTGGCACAGGTTGAGGGTGGTGAGACCCTGGCACAGGTTGCCCAGGGAGGTTGTGGGGCACAGAAGCACCGAACGTGATCTTCGATCACGTTCGGTGCTTCTGTGCCCCACAACCTCCCTGCAGGTGTTCAGCACCAGGCTGGAGGAGGCCTTGAGCAACCTGTGCTGGTGGAATTGGCTCCTCTCCAGCTTCTCCTCCACCAGCACCCCCTAAGCCCTTCTCTGCAGGGCTCTCAATCTCATCCCCACCCCAGCCTGCATTGCTATCCAGAGTTGCCCCAACCTAGCTGCAGGACCCTCCTCAGGCCACCTCTCCAACTCCAGCTCATCCATCCCAACAATATCACTTTCAGCTCTAGAAAACAACCTCAAACCTGAGAGATTTCCCCCCCCACACCCCCCCCAGACCAAAAAAAAAACCAAACCCAAACCACACCACAGCAGCAAACCTCCTCACTAAGAGGCTTTTATTGACACAACACAAGGATGGCTCCATCAGAGGTTGGCTCCTCCAGCAACACACAAACTATGTCCTCCCCCCTGCCACGTTTGACAGTGCAATTTAGGAACAGCTTCCACCCATTTACAGAAGAGTTTTTGTTTGTTCCCAGTTTACAGCTTAAGGCAGAGTCAGGGCACAGTGGTGAGAAACATTTGAGTGCAGCTCTGGGTGAGGCATGAGACCGAGGGCAAGTTGGTAGGATGGGAACTCCCCTCCGGCTCCAGGAGGAATTCAGCCTGGAATTGCTCCTGCAAGGCCAGCAATTGGTTGTAGCTTTCTAAATGAGCTAGAAAAATATTTACCAGCAGCTAAGGAAAATGTTTGGCTCCAGCAGGACAGGTGGAAGAGGCAGGCAAAGCCCTGCAGGGAAGGAGGGTCCTGGAGAGGAGACACTGGGGCAGGCTCCCAACTCAACTGGGATCCACAACCTGCCCCTGGAGAGCTTCTGAGGTCCCCAACTGCTCTTTCTGCCTTTGGCAACCTTCACCTTTAGTCCTTTCTTTGCCTCTGAGCTTTCAAAAGGCTTTGAGAGGCACTGAACATGCCCCAGCAAACACAGCCTGGGGGTGCAGCAGGCTGCCCAGGGAGGCTGTGGCTGTGCCCTCCCTGGGGGTGCAGCAGGCTGCCCAGGGAGGCTGTGGCTGTGCCCTCCCTCGGGGTGCAGCAGGCTGCCCAGGGAGGCTGTGGCTGTGCCCCCTCCCTGGGGGTGCAGCAGGCTGCCCAGGGAGGCTGTGGCCGTGCCCTCGCTGGGGGTGCAGCAGGCTGCCCAGGGAGGCTGTGGCTGTGCCCCCTCCCTCGGGGTTCAGCAGGCTGCCCAGGGAGGCTGTGGCTGTGCCCTCCCTCGGGGTGCAGCAGGCTGCCCAGGGAGGCTGTGGCTGTCCCCTCCCTGGGGGTTTAGCAGGCTGCCCAGGGAGGCTGTGGCTGTCCCCTCCCTGGGGGTGCAGCAGGCTGCCCAGGGAGGCTGTGGCTGTGCCCCCTCCCTGGGGGGGGGCTCAAGGTCAGGCTGCTTGAGGCTGTCCCTAAAATGGATGAGCTTTGAGGTCCCTTCCAAACCCTCCCCATGCTGTGACTCTTTGGTATCCACGACTAAACCTGCCAGGCCCTCCAGTGAAGAGTTCATCATTGCAGCTGCTGCCCTTACTTACTGCCTCCTGAGCCACCAGCACCTTCAGAAGGTTCTGGTGGGTTTATTTTAAGGCAGTTTCTCAGCTGTTGATTATTTGCCAATGGTTTTGTACCCCTGAAGTTCCTCACTGCTTTATAAGGCAACGTTTTGTGCCCTCGTGGCCCAGGCCAGTGGCATCCTGGGGGGGCATCCAGCACAGTGTGGCCAGCAGGGCAAAGGAGGTTCTGCTCCTCCCCTGCTCTGCTGTGTCCAGTGTGGGGCTCCCCAGTTCAAGAGGGGCAGAAAACTGCTGGAGAGAGGCCAGTGGAGGATACAAGGATGAGGAAGGGACTTGGAACATCTCTGCTGTGAAGGACTGAGAGCCCTGGGGGTGCTTAGTCTGGAGAAGGCTGAGAGGGGATCTGGTCAATGTCTGTAAATAGCTGAGGGGTGGGGGCAAGATGGAGGTGCCAGGCTCTGTCTGGTGGTGCCCAGTGGTAGAAGGAACAGGTACAAGCTGGGACCCACCTCAAGAGGAGAAGAAACTTCTTTGGTGTGAGGGTGCTGGAGCCCTCTGGCTGCCCGGAGAGGTTGTGGAGTCTCCTCTAGGAAGCCTCCAACCCCCCTGGATGTGTGGCTGTGACCTGCCCCGGGTCACCCTGCTCTGGCAGGGGGCTTGGACTGGATGATCTCTGGAGGTCCCTTCCAGCCCCAACCACTCTGTGATTTTCCAGTGGGCAGAAGGAACTGCAGGACAAGGAGGTGGAGCAATGTGAGAAGCTGGTAGCAATCTGTCAACAGAAGGGAGCAGAAGGGGACTCCTGACTGGCACCAGTGCCAGCTGGGTAAGAGCCTGACCCCACAGCTCATGCCCCCAGTTAGCCCTTGGGCAGAGCCTGCCCTGCTGACCACAGGCATCTTGCTACTGCCAGCTGAGGCTGAACTGCTGCTGGCAACCCACAGAACTGCCAGGACACAAGGGGTGGGTGCCAACAGGTTCTCACCCCAGCCGAGCTCTAAGCAGTGCTTTCAGTGCCTCACTGAGCAGCTGTGTGCTGGGCAGCAGGGCAAGAGAGGGCACTGTGCCCCTTGGCTCTGCCCTGCTCAGACCTCACCTCCAATCCTGCCTTCAGGTCTGCCATCACCAGCAGGAGGACACAGAGCTGCTGGAGTGAGGCCAGAAGAGGCCCCAAAGATGCTCCAAGGGCTGGAGCAGCTCTGCTGTGAGCACAGGCTGAGGGAGCTGGGGGGGTGCAGCCTGCAGAGAAGGCTCCAGGGGAACCTCAGAGCTGCTGCCAGTGCCTGAAGGGATCCTGCAGGAAGGTTGCAGAGAGACTTTTGCTGAGGCCATCTAGAGAAAGGCCAAGGGAGAATGGTTCAGAGCTGAGGAAGAAACTCTGCAGTGGGAGGGTGGTGAGAGCCTGGCACAGGCTGCCCAGGGAGGCTGTGGCTGCCTTCTGCCTGGGGGTGTTCAAGGCTGGATGAGGCCTTGAGCAACCAAGTCTGGTTGTGCAGTTGGAGCAGATGAGCTCTGAGGTCCCTTCCAACCTTAGCTATTCTAGGATGATGATGAAGATGATGAAGTAGTCCCTCATGATGGAACTCAATTCAAAACACTTCTAGCTAAAGATGCTCTAAGAGCACCTACTAAAAAGAAATTTCACTACAAAGCCTTTTCCCTTCATTTCCTCATCTAGGGAAGTTGGGACTGAGGATGACTAAAACCTTCCTCCTCCTGGGAGACTTTGCTCCCACTTGGTGTCTGCACAGGCAGCTGTTTGGGGTTGGTTTTGGCTGTGCCATGCAGTTGGTGCTCAGCTGCAATAAAAGCTTGCAAGGACCCAGGCCAGTTCCAATCACTTTTAGAAACCTAATTTCTGGGTTTTTTTTAGTTTTTCAAACCAAACCAAACTGGGAATGGAAGCCTGGAACCCAAAGCTCCATCTGGCCCCTGGAAATGCAGAGTTAAGGACAGAAGATGGAGCTCAGTGAGGAAGAGGACTTAGGAAAAGCTCAGCAGAGGCAGAATCCTCCCTCCCAAATTGCAGTTCTGTCCTGAGGGACACCGAGGCAAGGAAAGGCACTTTGGGGCTCTCCTGGAGAGCAACCTGCTCAGACCTGGAGGTACTGCTTGAAGTGACCCTAGGCAAGCATCTGAGAGCAGGCACAGTGAGTTCCACTGCCCCCAAAGTGAGCCTGCCAGGCACCATCTCTTTGGCAGAGTACAGGGACAGGCAGCTGAGCCGTGACGAGAGCAGCCTGTAAGGAAGAGCCAGAGAGGCCTCATGGAAGGATCCAACTCCTCTGCTCCAACCCAAGAGCAAAAAGGCCTCAGGAGAGGTTTCTGCCTTCCGGCCACGAAGGTGCAGATCTCGGAAGCGGCCACAAGAGGGCAGCAGTAGGACCGGGAAAGCCCAGGGCTGAGCTGTGGCCAGGGCCGAGCCGAGGCCAGGGCCGAGCCGAGCCGTGGCCAGGGCCGAGCCGAGCCCAAGGCTGCGCCCAAGGCAGAGCCGTGCCCAAGGCAGGGCTGTGCCCAAGGCACCCACTGAGGACAGGCTCAAACGAATTTCCCTCCCTTCTCTGCTCTAATCCCAGGTCCACTTCGTGCTGCCAGCTGCAGGCTTTGTCACTGTCTCTGGATCCATCCTGACAGGCAGGAGCTGAAGGCTGCTGATGCTCGCTGGAGAGGGGAAGTGGCCTCAGGTCTCCTGTGGCTGTCTAGAAAAGAAAAAAAGTGTTGCACAATGATTTAATTTATAAAAAAACACACCCTCAAAAAAAAAATAAAACAACCCAAACATTTAGATGGCTTCAGGGTCACTGTCCCAAAAGTTATCTGCATCTCAGTACCAAAAGTAAAGTGCATGGCAGCTGGAGGGCACTGCCACGGGGTGAGAAAGGCCACTCAAGAGGCTTCCAAGCAGCAGCATCAAACCCAGCACTGCAAACTAAGGTTAAGGCAATCCCAGTGGTGTCCTTCTAGGAGAGCTTCCTGCAGAGTGGTGGAGTTCCAGCTGTCATTATTGCTTTGTTTCCTCTGTCCTGAAGTCCTCAAGCAGCAGAGTTGGCAGATGGAGTTCGTCGCTTCGCGCAGGGCTGGCAAACAGACTGCCTGTGAGCAGCAGGTGGCAAGGAGAAGGCTTTGCCCTCACCTCCTGAGGGCAAGGAATTTCAAAAGGGAAAAACTCCTGCTCCTGAAAGAGCAGGGATGGGGCAGGCTGAGTGTGGAATTTCTTTCCAATAAAGCAAAACCTCCTCAGGAACAAGCAGGGTTTGTAACAAAGCAGGGGCCTGCAGGAGACTCCAAGAGCTGAGAGCCCTCAAGTATATATAAAAAACAAAAGAAAAAAAAAAAGACAAAAAGTTCTTTAATGGGTATAAAGCCCAAAGTCCAAGGAGAGAATTCCATGGCTCAGCAGAAGTCCCAGGGATTTACTTCCCTGCTTTCATGTAGGATGGGATTGCCCCTCGGGCTGTCAGGCCTTCGAAACGCTTGTAGGTGTAGTTGATAAAAACCCAGTCCTTGTTCTTGTAGTCAGTCTCTGGGTGGTTGCTTGTTGCCACTGACAGGGCAGAGAGGGGAAAAAAAACGAAACAAAACATCAAATTAGCCTTTGAAGATCCCAAATTTCCTACAAAACACTGGCAGAGGGGGCTGGGGGGGTGGGGATGCTGCTAAGGGATCGGTGTCAGTGCAGGCATTTTGGGGTCGTTCTTCAAGCCCAGGCAGGAAATGCTGTGGTGGTGTTTGCACAGGCAAGGATCAAGTGTGGTCATGCTCTGGCACACAAATCAGAGCCATCCAGGCTGGAAAAGGCCTCTCAGATCACAGAATCACAGAATGAAGCAGGTTGGAAGAGACCTCTGGCATCATANAACCATGTCCCCAAGTGCCATGGCCACAGCTTGCCTGAACATTCCCAAAGACAAGAACCTTTCAGAGGTCTGCAGCCAGACACCAACCCCTTCTGCACCACACCCCTGTGCCAAGCCTCAGATCTGCTGGCAGGAATCAGGCAGTGCCAAGGGGCACTCCCAGCACTGGGCTCAGAGGTCTTGCTGGGACCTGGGGCTGCTGCCACCTCTCCTGCCCCTTCAAGATGCCCTTTCCCAGGCTGCTCCCCACCTCATTCACCAATCTGCATCCTACCTCCTGCAACCCAGACCACAGCTCTCAGAGCCCTGGTAGCTAACAACTGGACACCAACTGAACCTCCCCCAGCACCCAGCAAGAGCCTTTCCCTGCCTGCCAGGCCAGGGCAGGCAGGCAGGGTTGGATCCATGCAGGCTGGGAGCCTTTACCTGTTGGTTTCAGGATATCAGACTCTGGGAACTCGTCGAAGTTGGAGGTATCATCAATGCTTTTGATTTCTATGGAGATGGCTGCAGGCCTCTCCCTGCCAAGGAGAGCAGTGGCAGCATTAAGATCCCAACAGCAGCACTCAGCCACCTCCCATTTCCTCACAGAACCAAAGACTGAAGGCACCTAAAGCTCAGCAAAGCTCCAGCTAAGGAAGCAAACAACTGCAGAGATGTTTGGGCCAGGCAAGCTGCTCCCTTGGGCTGAGGAGGAACCACTCAGAGCAGTTTGTTTTGCTGCAAAGCTTCTTACCTGATGTGCTCCCAATCAACCCCTTCAAAGAATGGGTTACTCTTTATTTCCTCCACACCAGATGCACCAATTCTGTGCTCCCATTCACAGCAAAATCTGGGATGGAAGGAAGAATGACAATGAAGGAAGGATGAAAAGGAAAGCATTCCCATCCAGGGATGGGAGAGCTTCCTCAGCTGGCACTGCTGGGGCCTCCTGCCACAGACATGGAGAGGGGTGAGAACTCCCCCTGCCAAAGCAGCTCAAGGGCCACAACCAGGAGGGGAGGGTCACCTGCCCCTGCTGGCTCAGGACCACTGAGAACATCTAAAGCCTAAAAAGCTCAAACACTTCTGCTCCTGCCCTGAGAACAGAGCAGGGATTGACAATACCAATGGAGGAGCAGCAGGCCCTGGGGCAGCAGCTCTGTGTGCTCCAGGGCATGGAATCACAGAATGGGACCTGCAGAGATCAGCCAGGCCAAGCCCTCTGCCAGAGAGGAGAGGCAGCCCAGGGCAGGCACACAGGGACACAGCCAGGCTGCCTCTGAAAGTCTCCAGAGAAGGAGACTCCACGACCTGCCTGGGCAGCCTGCTCCAGGCCCCCAGCACCCTCACACAACCCTCCCCATTGCTGTGGCAAGAGGATTGGAGCTGCTGCCATGGGAGGTTGGCAGACAAAATACAGAGCAGAAACATTCCTGTCTGCATGGGATTCAGACAGGGTGGGTTGGGCTGCAAGGGACCTTACAGATCATCTGGTTCCAGGCCCCTGCCATGGCCAGGGACACTTCCACCAGCCCAGCTTGCTCAAGGCCTCACCCAGCCTGGCCTTAAACACCTCCAGGGAGGAGGCAGCCACAGCCTCCCTGGGCAACCTGTGCCAGTGTCTCCCTACCCTCACAGGGAGGAATTTCCTCCTAATCTCCAGTCTCAATCTGCCCTCCTCAAGCTTCAAATCCATCTCCTCTCATCCTGTCACTCCCAGCCCCTGTCAGAAGTCCCTCCCCAGCTCTCCTGGAGCCCCTTCAGGTACTGCAAGGCTGCTCCCAGGTCTCCCCAGTGACCTCCGCAGGCCAAACAGCTCCAACTGTCCCAGCCTGTGCCCACAGGGAGGCTCTGCAGCCCTCTGAGCATCTCTGTGGCCTGCTCTGGACCTGCTCCTACAGTTCCATGTCCTTATGCTGGGCACCCCAGAAGTGGAGGCAGTGCTGCAGGTGTGGTCTGAGCAGAGCAGAGCAGAGCAGAGGGGCAGCTTTGCCAGACTGAACAGCACCAAAGAGGAGCTCCTTTGGGGCCTGGTTCAGCTGCAACTCTACTAACTGAGCCCTGAGACACAAATGTATTTGAGAAGGGAGTTCAGCAGCTGCTGCTTGTGCAGCTCTCACAAGCAGCAGCTTTTTGTCACATGAAGCAAGCTATGAGAGGGACACAGGACAGTGTGCAAGACAAGACACCCAGCACTGGACAGAGTGGGTAAACCAGAAGGCTGGCACCTTAAAATAAGATCCTTTGCTTTATCAGATATTGGAACCTCTGGAGGGAAGGTCAAAGTCTCCTTCCAGTTCATCACTTTCTTGTATGTCTCTTGAGGAGTCTCTGAGCAGAACGGGGGATAGCCTGGAAAGGAAGGGAGGTGCAGCTCTGAGTGCCTCGGGGGGCAGGGAACTCNCAGGTCCTGCACCACAGCCTCCTGGCACTGCTGGGTCCTTACCAATCAACATCTCATACATGATGACCCCAAGTGACCACCAGTCACAGAGCTTGTTGTAGCCAGTCTGCATGAACACCTCAGGGGCAATGTAATCTGGAGTGCCCACAGTAGAGAAAGCCTGCAACAGACACCAGCAGTCAGCTGTCAGCAGAGAGGAGTGGGAGCTCCCACAGGGCTTCTTTTGGGGCCCTTCCTCATCCCCTCTCAGATCTTTCAGCAAAGAGACAAAAACTCAACATGATCAGAGTCAGAGATTCATGGAATGGGTTGGAAGGGAACTTAAAGTCATCCAGTGCCAACCCCTGCCCTGGGCAGGGACACCTCCACCAGCCCAGGTTGCTCAAGGCCTCATCCAGCCTGGCCTCAAACACCTCCCTGGGCATCCTAATGCCAGTCTCTCCCCACCCTCACTCTCAATGATTTCTTCCTCATCTCCACTCTCACTCTCCCCTCTCCCAGCTCAAAGCCCTCATCCAGGCCCTTGTCAAAAGTCCCTGCCTGGATTTCTTGGAGCCCCTTCAGGTTCTGCAAGGAAGGAGCCTTGGAATACCAGCAGGGCAGTGGGGCAAGGCAGCACTGCCTGAGCATGGCTTTGGCTGTGCCAACAACTGTGGGGCTCAGCTGGGAGGCAGCAGGCACCACAGGAAGTAGCTGTGGCAGTGCTGTCTTGGGCACAGATGTCAGCAGCTGGGCAGCAGGTGAAGGCCAAAGTGGTGTCACTCCTCTTTTAAAAGAGGAAAAGCAGGAATCTTTCTGTCCCAGCACTGCTGAGAACTAAGAAGGGGCTTAAGGCCTCTGCCCCTTGGCTGCTGCAGCCCAGCAGAGGACACTTCCAGGCAGGTGAAAGGCACTTACCAGCTGCCTTCTGTTTCTCTTCCAAGTCTCTGCTTTCCTTTTGGAATTCATGTTCTGGAAAGCTGAAGGAGATTGGAACACATCACTGAGCCCTGCTACATCCTTGGCCAGAGTGGATCATAGGATCACAGAGTTATAAAATGCTTCAGGTGGGAAGAGACCTTCCAAGCTTCCCCAGGCCAAGCCTTGCACTCAGCAGGGACAGCTGCAGCCAGAGCAGGTTGCTGCCAGCCCCAAACAGCCTGACCTGCAGTGGTGCCAGCCATGGGGCAGCTCCCACCTCTCTGGGCAGCCTTGTGCCAGGCTCTGCCCACCCTCAGTGTCAAACATTTCTCCCTTCTCCCCACTCTGAATCTGCCTCCTGCAGTTCCAAACCAACACCCCTTGAGAAAATCACTGAGCACTCCAAGAGGCTTTGTGCTCCCTGAGGAACCCAAACTACAGAGAGGGCACAGCCAGCACCTCCCAGGTGCCACTGAGGTTTCACCCAAGCTTCACTGCACATGTGAAGACCTCCAGCAGAGTCTGTTTCAGAGACAGCCTCCTAGAAACAGAGATGCTGTGGTAGGTTGGACTAAGTGGAGCTGTTGTGACACAGCTGTGCTACAGTCAGAATCACAGCCCAGGGTGCCACACTGACCCTCAGAGCTGCCCCAGCAGGGCCTCCTAAGCTCCCACTGGGGTGAGTGCACAGCTGCCCCTCTGAGGGGCACCCAACTTACTGAAGTCACTGGGGAGGCTGTGGTTCAGGTTCCTGTAGAACTCTGTTCTGTGAGCTTTCTTCAGGCCAGTGCAGAGGCCAAAGTCTGAGAGCTTCACATGGCCCTAGAAAGCAACAGAGAGAAGAAAACCCTACCAGAAACCCAGCCTGAGGCAGCAGCACAGCAAAGGAGCTCTGCTGCTCCTTCCCCTGCCTCTGCTCTGCACCAGGACCCAAAGCTCTGCTTGCTGCAGCCTGGATGTGCACAGAGACTCAAGCTGGGAATGCTTCCAGCACTGCCATGCAGAGAGAGGCTCAGGAGCTGCTGGCTTCAGGAACCTTCTGCTCCTGCAAGCTCCTGACTGCTCCAGAGCCAACACCAAGGGCTGTAGAGGGAGCTGCAGGCACTGCCTTGTGCCTTGACCCCAAGGGGTGAGGAGAAACACTTCATAGATTCCCAGATGCAGAGCATGGCTGGGGTTGGAAAGGACCTTAAGGCTCATGAAGGTACAAGAAAACTCCTATGAGGCTGCCAGAGAAACTGTGCAGAGCATTCTGGGCTCCCCAGTTCAAGACAGACAGGGAACAGCTGGAGGCAGTTCAGACACAACTCAAATCTTGCACTGAAAAGCATCAAACAGTGCTCAGCTGGCAGCCAGGCTCTGCAGGAGGCCACAAACACCACCAAGCCTGCCACAGTTACAGCCTTCAAAACCCTGTCACAGTTAAACCTGGCCACAGTCCACGCCCAAAATGATGCTTCCAACTGCACTCTGAGCTCCCCAGTTCAAGAGAGAGAGAGAACTGCTGGAGAGAGTCCAGCTGAGGGCCACAGAGCTGCTGAGGGGCCTGGAGCAGCTCTGTGATGAGCAAAGGCTGAGAGCCCTGGGGCTGAGCCTGCACAAGAGCAGCCCCAGAGGGGAGCTGAGCAGTGCTCAGCAAGAGCTAAAGGCTGGGGAGCAAGAAGCTGAGGCCAGAGCCTGCTGAGTGGTGCCCAGGGGCAGCACAATGAGCAGAGGTGGGCACCTACCTTGCTGTCCAGGAGGAGGTTGTCTGGTTTGATGTCTCTGTGGATGAAGCCCAGCTGGTGGATGGAGTCGATGGCCAGGACAGTCTCAGCGATGTAGAACTGAGTCTCCTCTTCTGTCAGAGTGTCCTTTTTCATCAGCAGGGTCATCATGTCCCCTGGAAGCCCCCACCCCAGAACAGCAAAGGTCACTACAGGCAGCCACACAAACTCCACTGCTGCTACTCTGGGACATGCACAAAGAGAAACCCAAAGCTGCTGAAAGCCTCAGGAAGCCCAAAGTGATTTCACACCAGGCTGAGTGCAGCTCCCTGTGACTGACCTTGGCAGTTCTTCCTTGTCATAAAGGGCTGAAGTGGGCCTTAGAAAAATGGCAACAGGGAAGAAGGACAAGAGGAAGTGGCCACAAGTTGTGCCAGGGGAGGGTTAGGTTGGAGATGAGGAAAAATTTCTTTGCTGGAGGAGTGGTCAGGGATTGGCACAGGCTGCCCAGGGAGGTGCTGGCAGAAGAAAGCTGTGCCCATGGCACCTGGGGACAGGGTTTGGTGGCCATGGTGGGGTTGGGTTGGTGCTGGACTGGATGATCTCAGAGGGCTTCTCCAAGCCAAACAATTGGATGGCTCTGGGATCATTTGCAGACAAGCAGCAGCAGCTTCTGAGGGAGAGAAGGACTCTAAGCTCTTTGTGCTGCAAGCCAAGCAGGAGGGGAAGGTTAGAAAGCCAAGAGCTGGTCCTGCCATGGATCTGCAGCCAGCCAGGGTACAGTCAGGAGAATCACAGAATGGTAAAGTTGGAAGGGACCTCAAAGATCATCCAGTTCCAACCCCCTGCTATAGGCAGGGACACCTCCTACTAGAACAGGTCACTCAAGGCCTCATCCAGCCTGGCCTTGAACACCTTCAGGGAGGTTGTGGAGCACAGAAGCACCCAACGTGATCTTTGATCACGTTGGGTGCTTCTGTGCTCCACAACCTCCCTGGGCAACCTGTGCCAGTGTCTCACCACCCTCAACCTGTGCCAGTGTCTCACCACCCTCAACCTGTGCCAGTGTCTCACCACCCTCACTGTAAAGAGCTTCCTCCTAACATCCAGTTTCAATCTCCCCCCTGCCACTTCAAACCCACTGCCCCTTGCCCTGGCATCACCAGACCTTGTCAATAGTCCCTCCCCAGCCTTCCTGTAGGCCCTTTTCAGATACTGGAAGGCTACTGTAAGGTCTGAGAAGAACTGAAAGAATATTAAGGCCAAGTTTCAAACAACACAACCCAAGCAGATAACCTTGAGCACAACCAAAGAACCTCCTCAAAGCAGAAAGCTCTGCAGTGAGCTGTGCCCACCCCGGGGTGGTGACTGCAGCCACTCCAACCCAGCCTCTGCTTGGGGCTGAGGAGTTGAGATCCATAGAGAGAAAAAGAGCAGCTTCTTGGCTTGAGGCAGTTACCTCCAGGCAGGAATTCCATGATGAGGTAGAGGTTGAGCTTGTCCTGGAAGCTGTAGAACATTTTCACCACCCACAGGCTGTCAGCCTCCACCAGGATGTCTCTCTCTGCACGGATGTGGCCGACCTGCAGGGAGGGAACACAGGATTGGGTTCACTCCAGCTCTGCAGCTCATAAAAGATTTATTACTTCACATGCAACTTCAATCTTGCACTGAAAAGCATCAAACAGTGCTCAGCTGGCAGCCAGGCTCTGCAGGAGGCCACAAACACCACCAAGCCTGCCACAGTCAAAGCCTTCAAAACCCTGTCACAGTTAAACCTGGCCACAATCCGTGCCCAAAATGATGCTTCTGACTGCACTCTGAGCTCCCCAGTTCAAGAGAGAGAGAGAACTGCTGGAGAGAGTCCAGCTGAGGACCACAGAGCTGCTGAGGGGCCTGGAGCAGCTCTGTGATGAGCAAAGGCTGAGAGCCCTGGGGCTGAGCCTGCACAAGAGCAGCCCCAGAGGGGAGCTGAGCAGTGCTCAGCAAGAGCTGAAGGCTAGGGGGAGGGGCAAGAGGCTGGGGCCAGACCCTGCTCAGCACTGCCCAGGGACAGGCCAAGGGCAATGGGCACAAACTGGAAGCCAGGCTGAAAGCCAGGGATGTCTCTCACCTGCTCCTTCTCCAGCATGTCAGCCTTGCGCAGAATCTTCATGGCATAGACATGTCCTGTGTCCTTCTTCTGGACCAGGCGCACCTGGGGAGCAGGCAGAGAGCAAAGGCAGCTCAGGCACAGCAGCAGCACAGCTCCTGCCAGCAGCAAGCCCTGGCTGGCATCACTGTGAGGCATCCTGGGCAGCACTTGCACCGAGCAGCCAAGAGAGGCCCAGACTGGTTTGGCTGGGAAAGGATCTTTAAGCCTCATCTAACCCAACCCCCTGCAGTCTGCAGGGACAGCTGCAGCCAGAGCAGGCTGCTCACAGCCCCACACAGCCTGACCTGCACTGCTGCCAGAGCTCACAGAATGTTAGGGGCTGGGAGAGACCTCTGGAGGTCATCCAGTCCAAGCCCCCTGCCAGAGCAGGGGCACCCAGGGCAGGGCACACAGCAACACAGGCAGGAGGGTTTGAGAGGCTCCAGAGGAGACTCCACAGCCTCTCTGGGCAGCCTGCTCCAGGCTCTGCCATCCTCACACTGGCAGAGTTCTCCCTTCTGTTCCCATGGCACCTCCTCTGCTCCAGCTGGCACCCAGTGCCCCTTGGCCTGTCCTTGGCCACCCCTGAGCAGAGCCTGGCTCCAGCCCTGCACATCTTTAGCACAGCACTGAGGGCAGCCCTCAGGCTCCTCTGCTGCCAGCTCCCAGCCCCAGCTGCCTCAGCCTGGGCTCACAGGAGATGTTCCACTGCCCACAGCAGCTCTGGGGCTCTAGGCTGGCCTCTCTCAAGCAATTCCCTGCAATGGTTTGAGTCACCTCTCCAGGCCTTACCTCTCCAAATGCTCCTCTGCCAATTACTTTTAAAGACTCAAAGTCCTCCAGACCAAGCCTTGTCCTCTTGAGCCGAAGAAACTCTGTCTCCTTTTGGGCATGTGCTGACCTCCTGATCCTCTTCTGGAGGGTAGCAAAGAAACAAAGCAGAGTTGAGAATCCTGCCAGGTGGGCTCCAGGGAGAGCACAGCAATTCCACACCCAGGTGGCAGCTCTCCATTTGTAAATCCTTTGTAGCAAGGTCATTTCTCCATAGGCCTTACCTCTTCATCTTTTAAACCTTCTTCTTCCATCATTTGTTCCAGCTTCTTTTGTCTAGAGCAGAGAGACAAAGATTGAATCACTGAGGTTGTGTCATGGGCACAGCTCTGGGAAAAGGAGGATGTGATGCCAGCAGACCTGGCTCCTTAACCACATCCCTGATTTGTCTGCATCTCAAACTCACCACCTGCAAGATGAGGAAAGTCTCTTTCTAGTTGCTAATCCTGGAGGTACTCAAACACATTTGGGAAGGGGAAACTCATTTGTGTACTTCTCTCCTCTAATTGGAAGTTCTCTCCCCTCAGATTGGATATTAGGAAGAAATTGTTCACCCTAAGAGTGGTGAGACTCTGGCACAGGTTGCCCAGGGAGGTTGTGGAGCACAGAAGCACCCAAGGTGATCAAAGATCACCTTGGGTGCTTCTGTGCTCCACAACCTCCCTGGAAGGTCTTCAAGTCCAGGCTGGATGAGGCCTTGAGTGACCTGTACTAGTGGGAGGTGTCCCTGCCTATGGCAGGAGGTTGGAACTGGATGATCTTTGAGGTCCCTTCCAACCTTACCATTCTATGAGCCTTGAGGTCCCTTCCAGCCCTGACAATTCTGTAAGTCTAAAGAACCAGAAACATTGCCAGCCTTGGTGTTTGGGAGCAAAAGAAGGAAGGAAACAAGAATCCAGAGGGAGGACATTTGTAAGGATCACCCTCTGGGTTCCAGCAGTGCTCCCAACAGGAGTTGCCTGAACTGGGATTGGTCTTCTTGGGTTTTTTTTAATCTCCATGGACAGGACATGGAGGTGCTGGAGTGTGTCCAAAGCAAAGGAACTAAGCTGGTGAAGACACAGGTCCTGTTAGGAGCAGCTGAGGGGACTGGGGTTGCTTAGCCTTCAGAAGAGGAGGCTGAGTGGAGACCTTTTGGATTGCTCCCTCAAAGGAGGTGGGAGCCAGGTGGGTGCTGGTCTCTTTGCACATGCAGCAAGTGACAGGACAAGAGGAAATGGCCTCAAATTGTGCCAGCAGGAGGTTCAGATTGGATATCAGAAAAACAAATTCTTCCCAGAAAGGTTTCCCAGGCACTGGAAAAGGCTGCCCAGGGAGGTGGTGGAGTCAGCACTCCTGGAGGGATTTAACAGCCATGAGGATGTGGTGCTGAGGGACATGGTTTGGTGGTGGCAGCTTAGCAGCAGGAGGGGAATTGTGAGCTCTGGGTGAGTGGTTGGACTTGGCCATCTCAAAGCTCCATGGTTCTGCTCTCTGTTTTTTGCTGGTGCCACACAATGGACATAGTAAAAAACTCCTCCTCCTCCTCCTGATGCTCGTTGTTCTTCACAAGATCCTCTTCCTGCCTCCTGCCCCACAGCACAGCTGCTCTGCCCTGATAGTATTTGGGACTCAGGAGGGGGGGGGACAGGCTCTGCTCACTGCTGCCTGGGATAGGACAAGCAGCAATGGATGGAAGCTGCAGCACAGGAGGTTCCAGCTCAACACAAGGGAGAACTTCTTGCCTGGAAGGGTCCCAGAGCCCTGGCACAGGCTGCCCAGAGAGGTTGTGGAGTCTCCTTCTCTGGAGCCTTTCCAGGCCTGTCTGGATGTGCTCCTGTGTGCCCTGAGTTATCTGGTCCTGCTCTGGCAGAGGGCTTGGACTGGATGAGCTCTTTGGGTCCCTTCTAACCCCTGGCACCCTCTGACCCTGTGCCCATGCCAGGCCTCACCCAGGTGCCCATCTCAGCAGAACATGGCCGATGCCAGCTTTGGCTGCAGAAAGCTGAAGGCAGTTCCTGAGTGCTTGGCTCTCACCCAGGCTGGGCAGAAGGTTCTGTGTACCTCATCTCTCTCTCCTCGTGCTGTGCAATGAGGTTGCTGTAGAAGTTCTCTAAGGTCACCTTCGTCATCGTCACTCGCTCCTTGGTGTGGTTGCTCATGGAGGAGCAGGGGGTTGGGCCTGTCATGGCCATGGCTGGCAGGAAAAGAGAAAGGGAGGAAACAGTTCACGTTGTAAAGGAGAAGCAACCTTCAAACCAGAGCTGCCATGGGACCAGCTGCCTTCAGCAGCCCTGATAAACAGAGCCCTGGGGATGTTGGGTGCTCAGCAG
>WBNM01008533.1:0-46266 GCA_013399055.1 Ramphastos sulfuratus | reverse complement strand
TCCCTGGAGGGGCTCAAGAACTGCGTGGGTATGGTGCTTTGGGACATGGCTTAATGGCCATGGTAGTCTTAGATTTACAGCTGGACTTGATCTTGAAGGTCTCTTCCAAATAAAGTTGTTCTATGACTTTATAAATATGAGGTTCATAGATTCATAGAATGGTTTTGTTTGAAAGGGACCTGGAAGATCATCCAGTTCCTAACCCCATGTCATGTGCAGGGGACACCTCCCACCAGCCCAGGTTGTTCAAGGCCTCATCCAATCTGGCCTTGAACACCTCTGGGGAGGGGTTATGCACTACCTCCCCTGGGCAACCTGTTCCAGTGTCTCACCACACAGTGCAGATAATTTCTTTCTAGTGTTGCAGCTTTGCTTGTCACTAACACCATCTCCATTTAAGAAATGTATTAAGGTTGTGAACAAATGAAGCAAAAGGCAGAGCCTGTTTCTGGTGGGAGAAGCTCGAGTGATGGGATCATTATACAGAGCATCTCCAAAGGCAAAAGGCTGTGTGCAGAGAGAAAGGGCAGAGAGAAAGAGAGCCTGTACAGGACAAATGGAAAGAGAATGAGAACATCATGGGAAATGCTGCTTCCAACACGAGCCCCATCCACCCTGTCTCTCCCTCCAGGGTTATTTCTTGTTCCATTACAGATTAACACAGCATCTCTCCTCTCCAGCCTCACTTGCTGGTGACTGCTGCATCCATCTAAATGGGTTTCAAAAGCCAGGATTGATCTATGCCAAGTCGTCGTTCTGGACGTTAGCATGATGGGTAATGCACTCCAGCCTCTGCCCCAGACTGAAGGAGGTGTGTGAATTGCTTCCCTGAAATGATAAATTCCTTAGATAAAGGAGCCTGATGCAACAGGCAGCATACTTGGAAGGTGTCTGGTGGCACCAAGTGCAGATGTAAGGGGTAGGGGGTTGCAGTACAGCTTGTAGAGCTGTACAAGAGGCTGGAAGGTAGCACTTTTGCCAAGCAGCCCTATTTTTGCCCCTCAGATGACACAGAATGGAAGGGATCTTAAAGATCTACTTCCAACCCCCCTGCTAGAGCAAGTCTCATTCAACCTGGCTTTGAACACTTCCAGGTGTGGAATCTCCACAGCCTCTGTGGGCAGATAACCATTTCATAGTCTTCTGAGAGCTACTTGAACCTGTGCCCTCCACAGCATGGGAAACATCTCAAAACACTGATTAGCCAGCAATGGAGAAGCTCAGCTATCATTCCCTTAAGTCCAGGGGGACCACAGATCTTGTCTGAAATGAAGCTAGCAGAGATGTAAAAAACTGCTGCCAGAAATCTGCCCTGGTGTCCAGGCTGGCTGCAGAAGACTGGGCAGCAGGTAGTGGCACAGCTACAGGCTGTATAATCCCTGCTAAGATGCCAGCTCCTGCCACTTCATCTACAAGCACTGGGGACTCGGTAGCTCACTGTGCCTGCCCTCTCCAGCCTTTGTTTAAATTCAGCTCTGATACCACCAGCAAATGAGCACAGCAGGCTCCAACTACCTGCTCCAGTGCTTTTCCTCACAGAAAAAAACAGGAGGAGGAAATAGGAGGATGCTTTGGCAGCCAAGTAAGGGAGACTAATGAATGCTGCAGGTCAGAGAGAGAGCGAAGCGATAGGAGATCATCAGAGTGTTACAAAGGAAGGACTGGGAAAAAGAGAGAGAGGAGAGAGAGAGAGAGATTGGGGAAAGGAGAGAGAGAGGAGAGAGAGAGATTGGGAGGAGAGAGTGGGAGGTGTCCCTGTCTATGGCAGGGGGTTGGAACTAGATGATCCTTGAGGTCCCTTCCGACCTTACCATTCTATGATTCTATGATTGGGGAAAGGAGAGAGAGAGAGGAGAGAGACTGGGAAAGGGAGAGAAAGTGACAAAAGAGGAGAAAGTGGAAAAGAAGAAACTGAAAAAGGATAGAGATGATCTTATGGAGAACAAGAGGAAGAATCTAGGAAAGCCAGCAAGGGATTAGGGATACTAAAAGCTGTAGGGTTTAAAGGGTCCAGCAGCATTTCCAAAACCATTTAAAGGAGCTCACTTAAAGGAAAAGCCACAGAGCATGGTCCTGCAGCAAACCAGAGGTCAGGAATCAGAGAGGAAGATGTTGGGCTCAAGCTCTTCAAGAACAGCAGCCAGGAGCACTTGCATCCAGCCAGCCCTTTGCCATGCAAATCTACTTCACCCAAACCAAGCCTAGCAGTGACATCACTTAACCAAGGCAGTGAGAGGCAGGGAGGTGGAATCCACCACAAAGATCACCACAGCAGGAGAGCTGCTCACAGCCACGGGGCTGGGGAAAGAGAGTGAACTGCCAGATTGATTTTGATTTCATTCATCTGTTTTGGGGTCAGCCAGCAGCTGCCATGGGTAAGGCAACACCAGACACCTTCCTCCAACCCTTGGCAGAAGGGGAATTAGCTTCTCAACAGAGATGTTTCCCCAGCTGAGTGCTGGAATCTCGGGTCCTGGGTCTGGGCTCTTTATTCTTTTATCAGTTCTGCAGCCCAGGATTCCTTGGAGTTGATGTAAGGTAATGAGGATAATGCATGTTACTATCCAGGGAAAAGTCTTTCCTGCACTTCACTTCAGGTTGTATAAATTAAACATCCCCTTCATAGCAAAGTACAAGGGGATGGTACTGCCCAGCAGGTAATAAACCAGGCTGGGGACCTGGGGTTCCCACCCTGCTGCTGGCTCAGTAGATAACCCTAAGCATGTTAAATCCCATAAGGAAAATGGGATAACATACAGATTTGAGGTCTCCCAGTGGCAAGCACTCCATAATTGTTATTTCAGGGATTGGAAAACACACAGAGGGTCTCCAGCAAAGTCTACATGAGATAGGGGGGGCCTACAAGACAGCTGGGGAGGAACATTTTACAAGGGCTTGTAGGGAGAGGATGAGAGGAAATCAATTGAAGCTAGAAGAGAAGGGACTTGGACTAGAGATTAGAAAGAAATTTTTTCAGTGAGGGTGGGGAGATGCTGGAACCAGTTGTCCAGGGAGGTTGTAGATGCCCCCTCCCTGGAGGTGGTCAAGACCAGGTTGGATGAAGCTTGTGCAACCTGGGCTAGTGAAAGGTGTCCTTGCCCACGGCAGGAGGGTTAGAACTGGATGATCTTTAAGGTCCCTTCCAACTCAAACCATTCTGTGAATCACAAAAAAGGAAAGAAAGTTCTCACCTCCAGGCACTGATGCAAGAGGAGTCTCTCTCAGCTTAGGGTAACATGCACACAGCTACCCCTTGGCAACTGGACCATGCCAAGAATGAAGCTGGGACCACCACACAGCCCTCTCACAGAGTCAACTTTCAGCTACCACCAGTAAAAAAAGACCTGCTGCTGTCAATCTCCACAGCTCCTCCTGCTCCCCCCACCCCTCTGCCATGCTCATCGACTGCCCAACCCCACAAATTGCCTTGCACCAAATGAGAGTTCAGCTTCAAAGCAACTCAGATTCACAGATGCAAGAGGCTGCCCAACAGCTCCACTGAATCCAAGTGCACTGTAGTTTGCTTTACATCAATTAAGGACAAATTTAAGCTAATGAGAAGTAAGTGTCCAGGCAAGGCTTTACATCGATTTGGTTAAACCGTTGTAAGAGAGCAAGCGGACGAGTAGAAGTGCACACACATGAACGTGGAGAACTCCATTGCACCTTGGCAGATTGCCCCCAGACCTTCCTGGTTGAATTTTGAAGGTTTTGGGGTTTTTTATTCATGCAAAGCCATCAAAATTCACAATGTTTTGGCTCATTTTAAAGCTACCAATCCTCATCCCAGCACCCCCCTAGGCCCTTCCATGAACCAGCTGCCGCTTAGCTTTCATAGGGAAAAGTTGGGAGATAAATTGCAGATGATTCAGTAAATAACTCAGCCTATGACCTTGATGCTTATTGATTCCTCAAAGCTGTTTATCTTGCTGGTGAGCTCCCCAGCAAAAACAATTATCACTTAATTATAAAGCAGCTTGGCTGGAGGGGAACCACCAATTGGGTCGGGAAGCTTTGCAAAGGGGCCGAGTTCACCCACGTGCACCACACAGCCCCGACCCAAGCTGCTGCTTAAAATTCAGAGCCACAAACTTCATTATTCTTTTCCTAGCTTGTGGGTTGTTGGTTTTTTTATTTTTGTTTTTAATTTAACACACCCTCCCTCTTCTTTTTAAAATCACTTAAAGATGTTTAGCCAAGCTGGGTGTTTGTTCAAGCGATGGATGGGATCAAAACAGCAGGAGCCAGCACTGGGAAAGAGAAAAAAGGGAGAACAAGGATGATAAAAAACACAAGCAAAGGCTCTTGCTCCTGGAAATTAAATACTCTCTCCTTTGGTGACCTTGGGTAAGAGGTTTTCTCCATCTCCAGTGCCTCCCTCTTTATGTCTATGCAGAGCAGTCACCAGGCCACATGCAAAGCCCAGCCCCAATGAGGTCCTGCTCCTGACCCAAGTTTCTCAGTGCCACTGGGATGCGACTGGTGACAGCTCCTGGCACTTCTGCAGCCATGCATGCTTTTTGCAAAGCACTTAGTGACATCCATTAGTGTGCCAGAAAGGGAATTATCATCTCCAGCCCAAGGTAGGAGGAGTGGAAAGGTACCTCCTCCTCAGCTAGAGATGAAGGATTTGCAATTCTTATGCACTTTTGGGCTGTGCCACCCTCCAGCAAGAGGATGGCCTCTTGCAGGGGCTGGCAGAGGTCAGCATGAGCCTTGCATGGCTCAGGGTCCACTTGAATGACTTCCCAAAGCCATTTGGTAGCATTTCTACCTCTATGACCATATCAAGTAGATTGAGAGAGCTAATTCCCTCCCCTTAGAGCAGAGAGGACCTCCTCATGCATCTCTGAGGGCTTTGCAGATGCCTTTGTGGTACATCATCACTCTGCGGGGCATCAGGTGTGACTGAAGACATTTGGGGTATGGCTTCTGGGTGCAGAGCTGGGGGGGGTCACTTCCCCAACAATACCAACCACATGCAGGGGAAACCATTCATAGAATCAGAGAATGGTAGGGGTTGGAAGGCTCCTCTGAAGATCATCCAGTTCAAGCCCCCTGCCAAAGCAGGGTCACCTAGAAACACATCCAGATGGGTTCTGAAAGTCTCCAAAGAAGGAGACTCCACAACCTCTCTGAGCAGCCTGCTCCAGCACCCTCACCACAAAGTTTCTCCTCATGAGGTGGAACTTCCTGTATTTAGATCTCCTCTCAGCCTTCTCTCCTCCAGGTCTCTCACACAGACATTCAAGCCCCTTCACCATCCCCATAGCCTCCGTCAGACTCTTTCCAGCAGATCCCTGTCGAATTGGGGAGCTCAAAAATGGACACAATATTCCAGCTGTGGTCTGTTGTTATTTCAGAGCTAAGATGGGCTCTCTAAGTCTAGCCAGCAGCTCAAAACCCCACAGCACTGAAGCACCACAAACCTAGGAGCCTCTGTGTGCTGCTGTTACATGCAGCTTCATACTCCAGAGACTCCCTAAATGCGGCTCTGCCCTGCAAAAATGCCCAGCCCAGATCAGAGTCACTTCATTTCCCAGCACAAGATGCTCCTTTGCTGCTGGCTTCTCCAAACCTGCCCTCCTCCTCCACAAAACCCAAGCACCAGCAAACACAATTAGGGGCTCCTGGACACTGATGGAATCAGATGCTCACAGACTGAGGAACCCAATGCAATGAAGAGCAGCAACAGCCAAAACCACTAAATGGACAAAACATCATTACATGCTGTAAAGAAATAAAAGAGCTGGATAATATCCCGGGGCTGGCTCTGTGGAGCTGTGTGGGGACAACCAAGCCTCCAGCCCTGCTTTGCAAGGAGGGAACAGGAGCAAAGCCACACGATGGCACTGCATTTACCCTCGGATTCCAGCAGGTCTTGCAGCAGTGCCTGGCTGTGCAAGCCACAGTGCAGCATTTATCTTTGTAACAGCAAAGGTAATTGTAGCAAAAGCTGCTTTGCTCCTCGGAGTTGGCATGAGGAGAGAGCTGCAAGGGCAGCACGATGGGCCTGAAGCCTTAGCATCAAACTTCTAGGTTGTGCCTACAGGAACAGCTGGAAGGGAAAAGCTGAGGTCTTGCAGGAGAATTGCAAAGACCCCATGAATCCCTGCAGATTCAACAGAGAGGGCTCAGGAGCAGCTTTGCTGAGCGCTCCCCACCCAAGTGATAGAAAATAGTCAAGCTGGGATCACTGCCTGGCAGCTGGGAGCTCTGTGGTAGGACATGGAGCAGTTGGTGTGGCTGCAGCAGGCTGCTCAGTTTATGTTCAGGAGCCTTCTAATGTCTCAAGTCCCATGAGCAGGGACAACTTCCACTAGCCGAGGTTGCTCAAGGCCTCATCCAACCTGGCCTTCATCACTTCCAGGGAGGGAACATCCACAGCCTCCCTGGGCAACCTGTTCTGGTGTGTCCCCACCCTCATTCTAAAGTATTTCTTTCTATTATCCAGTCTAAATCTCCACTCTCCCAGTTCAAAGCCATTCCATATCTTTATGTCTCCACAGACAGGGAAACCAACTCAGCCTTGGAAAGAAGGAGCTCTTATGGTCCTGTGTTTCCCAGAGAGCAGCCAGGAGCACTCCAGTATCTAGAGTACCCTTGCAGGAGGGGATTGTCACATTAAAAACTTCTAAATGCTTTAAAGGGTTTTCATTTAGACTCTCCTGCTGTGCAATGTCTTCAAGGGCCCCAGATTTATTATTTCATCAGAAGATCAGAGAGGGAAAGTTTGTAGGAGATCAAACAACTACGAATACATTAGAAGAGACAGAAGGAGAGGCTGGAGAAGTTGTTGGATTAAGTAAAGTGACATCAGAATCTCCACCAACCAAGCAGATTCTTTTACCTTACAGCTCCCAGTCCTGAGGACCCCCAAATCCTGTATAGGTTCCACTGATCAGGGAGAGATCAGCAGGGTCCTGGGGTGGGGAATACAGCCCTTGGTTTCTGAAAGACTTCCCATCTCCTCATCCACTTGCTCCTTCCAGTCCTTTCCCATCACAGCAGGTCCGGCAGCTCTAGGGTTCCAGGAGTAAAGCCTCTGGTATCTGCAAGACCTCCCTGCCAGCTCCTCATCTACTTGCTCCATGCAGCCCTTTCCTGGCACCTCTAGGATTCAGGAGAGTCAGGGGGTTCTCTGCAAGAGAAGATGTAGTGTGACACTTGCCAACACAAAGTCCTGGAGCATGCATTAACCTTGCCATAGAATCACAGAATCAAGATCACCGAGTCCAGCCATCAGTCCAACCCCACCATGGCCATCAAGCCACATCCCAAAGTGCAGTGGCCACACATTTCTTGAACATCTCCAGGGATGGGGACTCCACCACCTCCCTGGGCAGCCTCCTCCAACCCCTGACTACTCTTGCAGCAAAGAAATTGTTCCTAATCTCTAACCCAAGCCTTTCTTGGCACAATTTCAGGCCATTCCTCTCATCCTACCACCTGATCCTAGGTGGCCCATCAGGAACTTGTGCTTGCTGCAGAAAACAGCAATTCTGCTTACACTCCACAGGAGTCTCGACTCAGACCCATGCTGTTGGGTGCTGATATTCCCTGCCATGCCTTCTTCAACATTTGTGAGTTGAGACACGTCAGCCTTTCTGTTTTCTTGCTTCCTTCCCCAGCCTGTAGCAGCTGAACAGGCTTCCAAGCCTTCTGTTCCCATCCCACCCCCAGCACCTCTTGGCTCCTCTGCAGCTGTCAGCTCGCACGGCTTCATCTCGGGAGATCAGTAGGTGGGCATGAACAGGCACCAAATATATCTAGAAGTGTGGCACAGGAGGGCTTTGCTTCTGCTCACACATCTCGTGGGAGCAGGTCAGGAAATGGGCTGCCAGCACATCTCCTCCCTTCAATTCTCATTCACAAGAAGGAACATCACACCTCCGAGGTTGAGCCGTGCTGAGTTCTGATTCATTAAGCTAGCTTCAGTGCTGGCTGAGTCTGCAGGCTTGCAGGAAAGTGCTGTTCTGTTGGGGGGGGGGTGTGGATCTGTGCTTACTGCTAACTAAGCAGTTGTCACCACTATTAGGGTTGCCCTCAGCACCTCCTCTGCTAGAATCTGGGTTGGACACTTCATCCAAGGGCTAACACAGGAGCGAGCACCTCAGCTGCCACTGAATCTGTGCAATGTCAACACACCCACGGGAGCAGCTTTTGTAGAATCACAGAGCTGGTTTGGTTGGAAAAGATCTTTCAGATAATCCAATCCAACCATTATCTAACTCCAGTGAGTCTGGTGTTAAACCATGTCCCTCAGCATCTCTACCTCTGTCTGCCCACTCCTCGACCAGCACACTGCCAAGCCCTCTCATGATCCCATTCTGAATTACTGATTGATTCATTCATAGCATCACAGAATGGTTTGGACTGAAAGAGATCTTGAAGATCAGCCAGTTCCAGCCCCTCTAGCATTGACAGGAACACCCTTCACCAGACTGGGGAGGGATTTACAGTGGTGGTCAGTCCCAAGGCAAGCCAGCAGCTCTCTCCTCTTGCAGACCCTTTACATAACAAAGGAAGACAGAGCCTCCAACATCCAGTTGAACAGGGACAGGGATCTGGACAGGGATCTGCTGGACAGAGTCCAGCAGAGGGCTATGAGGATGATGAGGGGACTGGAGCACTGCCTGGTGAGGAGAGGTTGGGGCTACTTAGTCTGGAGAAGAGAAGACTGAGAGGAGGTTTGATAAATATTTCTAAATATCTGAGGGCTGAGTGTCAGGAGCGGGGGGACAGGTTCTGCTCACTTGGTCCCTGGATAAGACAAGGAGCAATGGATGGAAGCTGCAGCACAGGAGGTTCCAGCTCAACACAAAGGGAACTTCTTGACTGCAGGGGTCCCAGAGCCCTGGCACAGGCTGCCCAGAGAGGTTGTGGAGTCTCCTTCTCTGGAGCCTTTCAAGGCCTGTCTGGATGTGTTCCTGTGTGCCCTGAGCTAGATTGCCTGGTCCTGCTGTGGCAGGGGGGTTGGACTGGATGATGTCTTTGGGTCCCTTCCAACCCTTGACATCCTGTGATCCCATGGCAGGTCTGTGGGGCTTAGGAGGTATTCTTGGATGCCCCATGGGGTAATGGAGATTCTCTGTGCAGCAGGACAGGAAGTAGGAAGGTGCTACCTCACCAAAATACCAAACGCTATCTTCAAGTGACCTCAACCCCTGGACGCATAGCTGACAGAGAATAAAAAAAAAAGAAAAAGGTAAGGAAAGAGGAGGAAAAATGATGTTTTCACTCCTGGCAGCTGGGCAGACAGCAGCTGCTGCTTCTGCCTGCTCTAGACTCAGCAAAACTCAGCTTTCATCACCTGACAGTGCACATGGCGAGCCCAGCGCAGACACACAGAAATCGATGTGCATTGATCCCTAAGCCAGGAATTCATAAACTCCTTTAAAGGTCAAGGATTGATTTTTCACTTGCTGTAAAAAGAAGAGACTCCTACCATCACCCTCCCACTCCCATCTCATCCTTCCCTCTCCCGAAGCATGGTGCTGGCATCCCATCCCAGCAGAGATTTTCCCTGCATGTCCAGTTTCCCCCACATGCACAGTCGTGGTGTAAAATCACAAGCAGCAGCTATAGAAATACACCAAGCACCTGCAACAGGTAGTAACTCCTCCTTAAATGTCCATTTAACTCCTCTCTTGCTGGAGGTCCTGCTTTTAGGGACCTGGGTGAAGGCTGAATCCTTCAGACAGCCCTCTGGGGCTTGAAGACCTCCATAACTGCCTTTTGTACCTCTGTAGACCCACAGGGATCTAGAATCACGTCAAAGAATGACAGAATAGTAAAGGTTGGAAAAAACCTCTGAAGATCAACTCTAATTGCCCTGCAAAAAAAAGATCACCCCAGGGAGGTCACACAGGATTGCATCCAGATGAGTCTTGAAAGTTTGGAAACTCCACAACCTCTCTGGGCAGCCTGCTCCAGGGCTCCAGCACCCTCACACCAAAGAAGCTTCACCTTATGTTGAAGTGGAACTTCTTGAGTTCCAATTGGTATCTGCTGTCCCTTGTCCTGTCACCAGACACCACTGAAAAGAGTCTGGCCCCTTTTTCTTGCCCCAGCCCTTCAGATAATTGTAAACACTGATCAAATCCCCTCTGAGGCTGTTTAGCCTGGAGAAGGTCTCTCAGCCTCCCCTCATCTGACAGATGCTGCATCCAGCATCCTACAGCACCTCCATGCTGTGGAGGACAGCAACAACCTCCCCTTTCCAAATGATGCCTCCTGACACGAGGGTGTGATGGACATCCCCGAGGTGTCAGTGACGGTGGAAGCAGCCCAGTCCACACCCCTACAGGCTCTTGCTTCCACTGCCCCTCCGCTTGCCCTCGGCTCCCCTCCAGAAGCAGCCGCCAGCAGCAGCAGCTAATTGCTGCAAAATAGCTGCTCTCCATTTCAGGGTGCTGCTTGCTTTTGCTTGAGTAGCTGGCAAATCAATCCTCCAAAGAATTATAATAACCCTGCCCTGGCCCCGTTCCCTGCACTGCTGGCCCCTTTCCCTGGCACACCTCCTGGTCGGGCTGGAAATCCCTCCAGCTCTGCCCAAAGTCCCTTCTCACCCCTCACACTCCTGCCTGGCTTCCAGCCTGCTTTGCACCCTCACAACAGCATCCACTCTACAGGGCAGCACACTGCACAGGAATCCTTCCTTCATTTAGGTTCTGAATAGCTCATTGCAGGAGTAACTCTGTTGTAAAATACTTCTCCATCATAGATTCACAGAATGCATCAGGTTGAAGGGGACCCTCAAAGGTCATCTTGTCCAACCCCCCTGCAGTCAGCAGGGACACCAACTAGAGCAGACTGCACAGGGCCATGTCGAGTCTTACCTTGAACGTCTCCAGGGACAGGGCTTCAATCGCATCTCTGGAAAACCTGTTCCAGTATTTCACCACCCTCATTGTGCAGAACTTCCTCCTGATGTCCAACCTAAATCTCCTCTGCTCCAGTTTCAAACCATTGCCCTTCATCCTATCCCCACAGGCCCTTCTAAACAGTCCCTCCCCAGCCTTCATATAGGTCCCTGAAATGCTGCTCTAAGGTCTCCCTGAAGCCTTCTCTTCTCTAGGCTGAACAGCTCGAACTCTCCCAGCTTGTCCCTATCGGGGAGGTTTTCCAACGCTCTGATCATCTTTGTGGCCTCCTCTCTAGCCTCTCCAGCAGGTCCATGTGCCTCTTGTGTTAGGAGCCCCAGAGCCAGGCACAGCACTGCAGGTGAGGTCTCAGCAGAGCAGAAGGGCAGAATCACGTCTTGTGACCTGCTGCCCACACTATTTTTAGTGCTACCTAGGATGCCATTGGCCTGCAGGGCTGCAAATGTCCATTGCTGGCTCATGGCCACCAGCACCCCCAAGTCCTTTTCTGCAGGGCTGCTCTCAATTTTCAATCCTCATCCCTGCACGTGCCTGGTCCCACCCCTGCAACCACAGCTTGCTATTGCTTGCAACTCCCTCTCCATCCAGCTACAGAATGCAAGCTTCAGATTCAAACAGTTCTGGATCTCACTGCTTTCCTCACATTTCCTCAATGGAAGCTCTGAAATGCAGAAGCTCAATGGGTACAGCCAGTAGCTTGCAGAGGAGCAGTCATGTGGGGGTTGAGCCATGCCTTGGCACACTGGCAAGGCTTTCAGTTGACTTTAGCAAGCATTAAGACAGCCTCAAACACTGTGGTTAGGAATAAAGGACACCTCTTGCAGGAGGGAATCCACAACCTCCCTGGGCAACCTGTTCCATGCTTATGGGTCTCTTCCAACCTGAGATATTCTTTGCAAAGCTCAGAGAGGCACCAGCTGGTTCAGCTGCTTGGCTGTAAAATACACATTTCCCTGCTGGAAAAGCATAATTTAAATGATTATTTGCAGCAAATAAAGGGTTCAGTATAACTCTGGGCTTTCCCAAGAACTTCCTGCTGAAATGTTTCAGGAATGTGTGGCCAAACATCAAGAAAAAAAAAAAAATCACAAATCAGTCATTTTTTTTATATCAACAACCACCAAAAAAATCCATATTTGAATAAAAAGCACAAGTGGCACTTTCTGGCCAGCACCACCAAGCTCTGCCAGTCCTTGGCTGGTGCTGCCTGTCCCAGCTTGGTTGCTTACAACCTCTCTCCACACACATTGCTCCTCCACACATGCTCAGTGCCACAGCATGGCATCTGCACCCAGGCTCCCTGTGCCTGGGTTGTGTTATAGAGCCTGGACGTGACTGTCAGCTCTCCCTGCCTGCTTTGTAAGGGAGTTTTCATGCAGGAGGATGCTCAAAAATAGTGTAAAAAACCTCTATAAGTGAAGCTCCTCTAAAGTGAATGGGGCCAGGATTTGGTATATTGGTTTGTGGCTGTTGCAGACAAGTGCAGATCCAAAATACTGGTGGATTTGGAGAGAAAAGATGGCAGGAAACCATTTTAGACCAGTAACATCTAAGGTGGATCCAAACCAACCTTGAATCTCACACTTTATGATGTTCCCAGTGCCACTGGAAAGGGGAAGGGAACATCACCAGGTCATTATGGAGTGATAATGCAGGGGTGGCTGATGCCCCACTAGGTTGTGCTGCCATTCAGTGAGGGCTGGACAGCTGGAGAGCTGAGCAGAGGAGAACCTCGGGAAGCTCAACAAAGGCAAGTGGAGAGTCCTGCCCCTGGGGAGAAACGTCTCATGCAGCAGAACAGGTGAGAGGTGACCTGCTGGGAAGCAGCTCTATGGAAGACCACCTGGAAGCACCAGTGGGCAAGCTCACCAGGAGCCAGTAACATGCCAAGTAGGCCAACAGTGATCTGAGAAGAATTAAGAGCAACATCACTAGCAGGACAAGGGAGGTTCTCCTCCCCCTCTACTCTGCTCCACTAAGGTCACATCTGGAGTATTGTGTCCAGCTCTGGGCTAGGTCAAGAGGGACAGGAAACTACCAGAGAGAGTCCAACAGAGGCTGCAAGGATGATGAGGGACTGAAACATTTCTCTTACAAAGAGAGGCTGAGACTTGGCCTGTTTAGTCTGGAGAAGAGCAACCTGAGAGGAGATCTTCTCAGTGCTCAGCAAGAGCCAAAGGGTGGAGGTCATGAGGATGGGGCTGGGCTCTGTTCAGCAGTGGCCAGTGACAGGACAAGGGGCAATGGGCACAAACTGGAACCCAGGAGGTTTCACTTGAACTTAAGGAGAAACTTTTGTTATGAGGGTGCTGGAGCCCTGAAGCAGGCTGCCCAGAGAGGTTTTGAAGTCTCCTTCTCTGCATACTTTCCAGAGCCATCTGGATGCATTCCTGTGCAACCTGCTCAAGGTGAACCTGTTTTGGCAAGAGAGTTTGACTTGATTTCCAGAGGCTGCTTCTAACCCTACCATTCTGTGCCTCTATGATTAAAGCCAATTTACAAGACAAGACCAGATTAAAAAAAGCCTCCTTGAGCTCTGCAATGCTTCCAGAGCAGCACAGCTTGATAAGGATAGAAGAGAAAACCTCCCCAGACCCAAGTGATACTGCAGAGGAAGGAGAGCCCCAGGCCTGTCTGCTGCCACAGAAACCAGTTCAGCTCCCAGTTCTGGTTCATCTTTCCACAGGACCTTGGGCAAAGTGTTCAGTCTTTCTCTGCCACATTTTCTTGGTGCTTTCCTGGGAGGACTTTGGGCTGAAGCTTTGTCTTACAAGGGCTTTGGCTACACTTGAATGCTTAACTTTAAATTCAGTAATTGCCAATTAAATCAACATGCTTAGCATACTTACATGGGCTCTGCCTTTTTGGTGTTTTTTCTTTCTCCCCAGCTAAACATGTTCACCTTAATTAAAGGAGTCTGCAAGTCATTGCAAAGCCATCATGTCCTGCCAGCTCAGTCTTATCATTGAAGCATTTGTATGCCCACAAAACCAATTTTGTTTGACTGGCACTGAAGGATGGGACCTTCATTCATTAGTGGCTTCAAAGTGCCACTAGGCAAGGAAATTAAATCCAACTTAGAGAGAAAGAGGTATCAAAAAGACAAAGTGTTTGCAGGCACAAGAAAGGGACAGAGCATCTTAAACTGCATTTCTGGGAGATACAACACATGGTACTTGCTCTGAAGCACAAAGAGGAGGTCCAGGTGAGGCTGCCCAGGTTGGATTTGCTCTATCTATTGCTACTCCTTCTGCTTCTTAGCAGGAGAATGCAAATGTATTAGATTCATGGAATGGGTTGGGCTGGAAGGGACCTTAAAGATCGTCTAGTTCCAACCCTCCTGCCATGGGCACCAACATCTCACACTAGCCCAGGTTGCTCAAGCCTTATCCAGCCTGGCCTTGAACACCTCCAGGGAGGGAGCAGCCACAATCTCCCTGGGCAACCTGTGCCAGTGTCTCCTCACCCTCACTGGAAAGAATTGCTTCCTCATCTCCAGTCTAGATCTCCCCTCCTCAAGCTTCAACCCAGTCCCGCTCATCCTATCAGTTCAAGCCCTTGTAAAAAGTCCTTTCATTTGCATTTGCAACCTTTCTTAGCTGAAACAATCCACCAGTGGTACCTACAGAATCACAGAATGATAGGGGTTGGAAGGGATCTCTGGATGTCATCTAAATAAGGTGTTTGGAGCAATTGAGTGCACTGAAGTTTTCAGCCTTTGCCTCCCAAAAGCAGGATGTTGCCAACGCAAGTGAGATGAACCTCCAGAGGGGATGTACTCAGAGAGACTGATTTGAGATCATAAACTCTTCTGTCACACTGAAGGACTCAAGTCAGGCAGCAGAAGAGAATAAAAAGGATGAAGCAAGCAAAATACTTATCTGTCTTCCAAGAAAAACAGCTCAGCAGCTGATTAAAACCAAGGCAGGGGACACCTTGTGTAAGCCTCAAGCCTGCAGCCCGTGCCATGGAAGCACAGACCTAGAGATGTCCCTCTTGTTATAAAGGATGCAGTCATGTTTTGGCTGTCTGTGCTTGGGAGTCACTGCAAGAAGTGGCCAGTGGTGAGCTGGGCTAGACGAGGCCAGACCTCAAGCAGCCAGACCAGTGATGCCAACACACTGGCAGAGGCATGTGGAAAGGGATGGGGATATGGAGTTTGACTACATGAGAAAGATGGGGTCCTGCCTGGGGGGGCTTTTAAAAGGAGAGGAGAGGAGAAATAAAACATCCTGCACATGAGCCAGCTGAGGACCTGAGACTCACCAGCAGCACCTTGCCAGAGAAACACCCAGCACACATCTCCATTCCAGCCCTCTCCAGCCCAGAGTGGTTGTGGATGCCCCTTCCCTAGAGGTGTTTAAGGCCAGTTTGGATGGGGCCTTAAGCAGCTTGGGCTAGGGGGAGGTGTCCCTGCCAATGGCATGGGACATGGAGTAGATGATCCCTGAGATGCCCTCCAACCTAAGCCATTCTATGATGCTACAATCACCAGTGACCAGCACAAGCACCAAGCAGCACTGACAGCAACACTGCCAAGCTACAGCCATGGAGCTGTGTCCCCACAGCACCCAGCCAAAAGCTGCCCCAAAACCTTGCTCTGTCCCCTTTCACAGCAGGGCTGCTGGAGTCTTTTAAGGTAAAACCACCAAAACTTTGCAGGAAGGCAAAGAGTAATCTGTAATATACTTTCCCCCCCACACCCTTTTCCTAAAAGGATCTGTTTCAGAAAAGCTGTCAAAAAAATGTTTAATTGATGAAAAGCTGGATTTTCAAGGAGAGACACGTTTCAGAAGTGACACTGATAGCCATGTGAGTAGAGAGTCTGGGGTTGAGTGTGAGGAGCGGGTGGGAGCGCAGGGGGAGAATACATTAGAGTTGCAAATGCAAAATGAAACAAAGGCCTCCATCATCCTGAAATTGTTTCCAAAAGAGACTTTTAGTTTCTGACCTGCTCAGAGGGTGCCAGCTTCAAGGACAGGGACATGCTGGAGAGGGGACAGCAAAGGACTACAAGAATGCTGAAGGGAATGGAACAGCTCTGTGATGAGGAAAGGCTGAGAGAATTGGGGCTGTTTAGTCTGGAAACAAGCAGCCTGAGGGGGATCTGATCAATTCTGAGCAACACTCAAAGGGTGGGTGTCAGGAGGATGGGACCAGGCTTTGTTCAGTGGTGCCCAGTGACAGGACAAGAGGTAATGGGCACAAACTTGAATGTAAGAAGCTCTGTCTAAAGACAAACTCCTTTGAGGGTGCTGGAGCCCTGAGACAGGCTGCCCAGAGAGGTGGTGCAGTTTCCATTTCCAGAGCCATTCCAAACCCACCTGGAAGTGTTCATGTGTGACCTTCTCTGGTTGAAGCTGCCTTGGCACAGGAGTTGAACTCAATCTCAGGAAGTCTCTTCCAACCTCTACCATTATGTGATTCTGAGTCAAAACAAAAGGACTAGTTGAGAGCAGCAGTAACCACTGAGCCCCTAAAACACCTGTTTTATGGTCAACAGGGAGGGATGAGGTTTAAGTTGGGTATCAGGAAAAAAAATCTTTCCTAAAAGAGTGGTTAGGCACTGGAACAGGCTGCCTAGGGAGATGGAGTCCCCATCCCTGAAGTTGTTCAAGAAATGTGTGGTCGTGGCACTTTGGGACATGGCTTACTGGCCATGGTGGTATTGGGCTGATGGTTGGACTGGATGATCTTAAAGGGCTTTTCCAACCAAACCAGTTCTATGATTCTAAGACCAGTTCATTTCCCTAACACCATGGCAGGGCTTGGGACTGGAATCCTCTGTCCTCATGCAGGCAGAGGGCTGGATATCAGCTGCTCTATGCTCTGAGCACCAACAAAGCTCTTTGCACTCATTGCCAAACATCTTGAAGATGGATTTCTTGCTCCTGTGGCAGATGAGGCAGCACAAGTTATATATGGCTCTGGCATTTCACCATCCCTTTTTCAACAGGAGGTGCTCATTTCAAGAAACCTAGAGGGAGGTGGGATGATGTCTGTGTGATGAATTACTGAATGATTGGCAAGACGTGGTAGAAGACCAAATCCTGCAAAGGGGTACCAGGAGAGCTCAGCTCCAGTGCTTTGATGTCGTAAAACTGAAGTTAAAACGAGCCAGAGAATGCAACAAGGAGACTAAATGATCAGGAAATTCCTGAGTATTTCCAGAGAGGGGAAAAAAACCCTCCTTTTTACCCCCTTGTGGCTTATAAATCATGCAGCAGAACTACAAAGCTTGAGATTCCTGTGTTTGACTAATGCTGCTGTGCTTTCCTTGGAGAGGAGCAGCTTGACCTCAGGATGTCAGCATTAAATAAGACAAAACCATCGCCGGCACTCTCCTGTTTTAATCACAGCTGTTGCTGCAGTGTTTCAAGCATTTCAACCAAAACCTCTGCACTAGGATCAACCAAATCCTCTGCAGCCACTTCTCTGTCCAGGATCAGCAAAACCCTCTGCAGCCACATCTGTCTCTAGTATCAGCCGAAACCCCTGCATTCACCTCTGTCCAGGATCAAACAAAATCCCTGCAGCCACATCTGTCTCCAGCATCAATCAAAATCTCTGCAGCCACCTCTGTCCAGGATCAGCCAACACCCCTGCAGCCACCCCTCTCCAGGAGGCACTTTGCTGTAGGACACCCATTACAGGGAGTACCTGTAAGTGCTGCTCAGGCAGCACCCAACCTTGCTAAGGTGCAGCCCCTCAAGGCTCAGACTTTCATAGAGACAAATTCATGGAGTGGTGTCTGAAGCCAAAAAACAGTCCTAGGATAAAGAGCACACATCTGACAGGACTCACTCAGAGCTGCTCCAGCCACTTTCCTCCTACTAAATCACCAAGAGGCTGAGGCCAAAATTTCATAGAATGAGTTGGATTGAAAGGGACCTTAAAGATAATCCAGTTCCAACCCCCCCTGCCATGGGCAGGGACACCTCCCACCAGCCCAGGTTGCTCAAGGCCTCATCCAGCCCAGCCTTAAACACCTCCAGGGAGGGAGCATCCACAACCTCTCTGGGCAATCTGTGCAAGTGTCTCACCACACTCACTGGAAAAAATTTCCTCCTAATCTCCAGTCTCACTCTTCCCTCTCCCAGCTCAAAGCCATTGTCCCCCTTGTCCTATCACTCCCAGCCCTTGTCTAAAGTCCCTCCTCAGCTCCCCTGCAGCCCCCTTCAGGTACTAGAAGGCTGCTCTACGGTCTCTCTGGAGCCTTCTCTTCTCCAGGCTGAATACTCCTAAATCTCTCAACTGTCCCCACGGTGGAGATGTTCCAGCCCTTTGATTGTCTCTGTGTTCCTCTTCTGCTGTGGGCACCAGAAGAGAATTTGCCTATCTTTAAAGCAAAACAACATCTGAAGTGCATTAGCCCTCAGCAGAAAGGAGGGGTAAGGGCTCCTAGGAGCTGCTTCAAGCAGAAAGGATGGGTTTCTCCCCTGGCTTTGAGATGGACCCAAGCCCAGGAGAACAGAAAGAGCCACCCTCATCTCTAGGGGAAGCTGCAACCCTTATGCTTGTTTCAGACACAAAAAACTCCAACTCTCCCAAACAGCCCTTGAGAGCTGATTCAGATGGAGCTGAGAAGAAACTATCACTGATTTTAAAGCAAAAGGGAGTGAGCACAAGAGCAAGTCCAAACATTTGCTACAGGTTATTCAGCTTAGGTCTTTTCCCCCTCCTGTTTGTGCAAATTATGGGGGAGAGAAAATACAGGAAACAGTTTGATCAAGACCAGGATGCAGCTGGAATAATTTAATGCTTAGCAAAGTGCAGGCAAAGTGACTGGCAATTTCCAAACAGCCTCTTCAGTATCTGTAAAGGACCAAATTTCAGGAAGGCTGGGCACTTTCCTTATGAGAACTGGCTCCCTTAAGATGAAGAGAAGTCACAGAAGCACTTTTGAACTTCTCAGCCTCTGATTAACGACGATTCATTAGTTCTGAGCTCAGCCCGGTCAGCCCAGGCATACCAGATCAATTCTGCTTCCTGATTTTTAGATGACCAGTGAGAAAAATTTTCCAGTGAAGACATGCACACAGCAGTCTGACAGCAGCTGCTCCTTTGGAGATGAGCCAAATGAAGGGGCAAAGAGGAAAGGAAAAAAAAGGAGCCCAACACAAAGGCTGCCGTTGGGGCTGGTGCCTTACAGAAGGAGCTAGAGGCTTTAATCGAAATCAAGCCAGCCAGATTAGAAAGCAGGGAGCAAAACCCTGGTGAAATAAATTCTCTGTGAGACACAGCTTGCCACTATATCTGCTTTGTGACACCTCCTGCAAGCTCCCCAAATGCAGATTGCATCGAGTGCAGTCCCACCTCTGTAAAGAGCACTGAGAGGCGAGTGAGCAGGATGGCACTCAGCAGCCAGGCAGAATCCCAATGAGGCTTTGCAGGCACCATTGCTTTGGGGGTGGGCACACAGGCCAGGCAGCTTGGCACAAGATCATGGTCCTGGTGCTCTGCAAGGTGGTGAAGGTTTTTGTGTGGGTCCTGTGCCTGGCTGAGGTATGTGTAACCTGCAATACTGGAGAGATGCAAGGGGCTGCATCACACCTCCTTAGGCTGGCATGGAGTAGAACTCACTGATTAACAACAAGCAGAAACACAGAGGGATCAGAGGACTGCTCTGCTATGTAAGGAAAGGCTGAGAGCTGAGCTTGTTCAGCTCTGAGAAGAGAAGGCTTAGGACATACCTTTCTACCATGGATCAGGGTGGTACTAGGAGGGTGAAGACTCCCTTTTTACAAGGAGTCCCATGGATGAAACAAGGGATGATGGGGACAAGTTCTGGAGACATTCTCGTTGGTCTCCAGAAAACAATTTTTCCCCATGAAAACAATTAAACATTGGTATCACCTCCCAGGGGGAGCAGTGAAGTCCCCTACACTGGATAGTTTTAAGATCAGCTTGAGAGGGTGCTGGGTCAGCTCATTTCAACTCTACTCTTACCTAAAAGGCATCAGGACCTCAAGAGCCTGAGATGCAGAGACATATTCCTCCAGCTTCCTAAGGGAAGGGAGATAATCACACCACAAATCACCTCCAGTACTTGAAGGGGGTCTACAAGAAAGCTGGAGAGTGAGATGCTGGAACAGGTTGCCCAGGGAGGTGGTCAGGACCAGGTTGGATGAGGCCTTGACTGACCTGTTCTACTGGGAGGTGTCCCTGCCCATGGCAGGGGGTTGGAACTAGATGATAGTTAAGCTCCCTCCCAACACAAACCACTCTGTGATTCCCCTACCTCTTTAATCCCAACAGCTCTCCTTCCTTTCCCCCCACCATTTGACATGATAGGCACACCAGGCAATATCCCACACACAACAGAAGTTCTCTTTTCCTGGCACAATGAACTCCAGCACCACCTCAACCAGACGCCTCCTCTCCTGCCTCCCTGTTGCTGGCCACAGCTGCATTTCCAGCCCATTAGGTACCCTTTCAAGCCACACTGGAGAAAAGAAACCCAAGAAAGTGTTAAATATTGCAGCAGCACAGACCTGGGTGGGAACCCAACCATAGACCCTCTGTAGCTCCCACCCTGGCCCCAAAGAGACCAAAAACTGACTGAATGACTCCAGCAATTAACTTCCTTAGTCTCTAACCCAGTTCCTTTTAAGGTAAATTTGCTCACGTTAATGGAAAAGGGTATTTTGGTTTTCCATCACCTGCCAAGTCATTTAAAAAATTGTTTTCCCCCCTTCTCCCCTCTGCATTCACGACTTAATTGCAACAGCTCTTTGACAGCAGATAGGTTCCAGTGGGCTGCCACTCCAGATGTCAGGAACATGTTAGCAGGAAGGGGCTCTGTAGGATATTTATGGCTTTAATTCCTCGGTAGAGGGTTTTGTTCTGTCATGCGGTGACACACGAATTGCTACTCATTTGATCCTGTATTTCCACATCAGTGACACTTTATGAAGAGCTCCTGGCTTCTCTTTACTGTCTCTAAAGTTATTGGTCCCTTCTCTGCCAGCACTGACCTGGAGAAGCGAGGCAGAGATGGGGGCTGGACACGCTGAAAAGGCTGCTCAACGGCAGGACTCACTCCCACGTAGCACTGGCAGAGGGTGAGGGAGCTGAGGAATTACAAACAGCCACAGAAGTGCCTGGAAAGCAGCAGCACAGGTTGTGTAGCTGCCTTCCTCCATCCCTCTGCCCACAAAGCAGAGACTTTCTCACTAAGCCCATTTCTCAAGCGGCTGCAAAGGTTTCTTAGAGCAAATCCCTTGTCTTGCCCAGCAAGGCTTCCCCAGGGCAGATCCCTTCTTTCCTCCTGCAACAGCACCCCCAAGTCTCAGATCTGTGTTCATAGCCCTGGATGAGCAGAAGACACCAGGCTCTGTCCCACAGAGCTACACCTGCAGCTCTGGTGACACACTGCAAGTGATGCTCAGCCCTGAACCCACCACAAAGTGATGCAGGATCCATTCCCAGCTCCAAACCTCCTGAATATTTGCAGTTTGACCCCATGTATGGGATCAGCAAGCACATAAAGCAATTATTCTTCATGTAGCACCACTTTCCATCATCTCTCACACACAGAAGCCTATGATGAACCCCCTCATAGAACAGGGGAAGCCAGAAGGAAGGGATTCCTATGCTGGAAACAGGCTAAGAGAAGCAGATTAGCCAAAAGACAGACAAACCACCGACGAAGATCAGTTTTTAGTAAATACTTAACAGAAAGAGGCAGGGTTTGTGGCAGGGAAAATGTCTGCACCTGTGTATCAGATTCATAGAATGGGTTGGAAGAGACCTTAAAGATCATCCAGTTCCAACCCTCCTGCCATGGGCAGGAACACCTCCCACTAGCTCAGGTCACTCAAGGCCTCATCAGCCTGGCCTTGAACATCTCCAGGGAGGAAGCAGCCACAACCTCCCTGGGAACCTGTGCCAGTGTCTCCCCACTCCCACTGGAAAGAACTTCTTTGGAATCTCCAGTCTAAATCTCCTCTCTTCCACCTTAAATCCACAACCTTCCTGGGCAACCTGTTCCAGCTGAAGCCAAGCCACCAGCACAATGAATTCCCTTCATTTTCCAGCTCTGGATTGCCTGAAAAAAGCAATACCAAGGAGTAAAACTAAAAAATACCCAAACTCAAGATCCTGTGGATTTCTATTTGCTGCAGTCCCTCCACAACAAGTGCATACAAATACTTTCATTATTTTGTCAATACAATTAGCTCGGGAAGCACCAATCTGAGCTCCCCCTTCCCTCTCCCTGCCGCCTCCCGGTCCGAGAGGAAATTGGCTCCGCTAAACGCAGCGCTTTGATTTTCCCTTCTCCAACATGCACATTTGCAGGCAGATTGTCCTCACTCTCTCTCTCCCCCTTCCCCATGAAAGCAATCTTGCTGGCGTGTTGTGAATTCTCCATCTGATGGAGCTACCCTCCTGAGAAACTCGATGTGGGCATGAGCAGGGGGGTAACCCTCCCCTTCCATCCCCTGCCGTTCGTTTCCACCAGGCAGCTTGCCAGCTAGCCACCAAACTGGGGAGGAAAATAGGATGGGGAGCAAGGATAAAAAGGATAGGGAGGGTTGGGGGTTGACAGCACAAGTCAGCCTAGCTCTAGGGCTTCTTGTAGCACATCAAAAATCCTGTGGTTACATGATAGAAAGCGCTGGTGAGGTATAAAGTCACCCTGCCACTTCAAATTTGTTCGAGCGGCTTTTGACAGGTTGGCTTTGCAGCAGTCACTTCTACACCCGATCAAATGGGGGTTGTGCGTGCTGCTGGAACACCAAGGCACAGCTCACCCAAACTCCTGGGGGCTGCAGCATTGCTTCAGCAGGGAAAGGACCCTGCTGGCACCCAGCCTGGATGGAGGTTGCAGGACATTCAGTGAGTCCCTGTACCAGACACTGGGGAGGCCACACCTTGAGTGCTGGGTTCCGTTTTGGGCCCCTCACTCCAAGAACGACATTGAGAGGCTGCAGCAGGTCCAGAGAAGGGCAACAAAGCTGGGAAAGGGTCTGGAGAACAGGGCTGGGGAGGAGCAGCTGGAGGAACTAGGAGTGTTCAGTCTAGAAGCTGCAGAGAGGCTGAGGAGGGACTATTTATAAGGTCTTGCAATGACAGGACAAGGGGCAATGGGTTTAAACCGGCAAAGGGGAGATTGAAAGTGGATGTTAGGAGGAAGTTGTTTGCAGTAAGGGTGGTGAGACACTGGCACAGGTTGCTCAGGGAGGTTGTGGCTGCTCCCTCCCTGGAGGTGTTCAAGGCCAGGTTGGATGAAGCCTTGAGTGACCTGTTCTAGGGGGAGGTGTCCCTACCTATGGCAGGGAGTTGGAACTAGATGATTCTTGAGGTCCCTTCCAACCTTACCATTCTATGATTCTTTGCTCTCTACAACTCTCTGAAAGGAGGTGGGAGTTGGGCTCTTCTCCCTAGGATCAGGTGATAGGAGGAGAGGAAATGGCCTGAAATTGTGTCAGGGGAGGTTTAGGTTGGACATTAAGGACAACTTCTTTGCTGCAAAAGTGGTCAGGGATTGGCACAGGCTGCCCAGGGAGGTGGTGGAGTCCCCATCCCTGGAGGTATTCAAGAAATGTGTGGCCATGGTCCTTTGGGACACGGTTTAGTGGCCATTGGGTTGGTGGTTGGACTTGATCTTAGAGGTCTTTACCAATCAAATCAATTCTACGATTCCATGAATCAGGGAAAAACTGTTTGAAGAGCATATCAGCCTCGGAGGGGTGGATGTGTGATGGCAAAGATTTATGGCTCTTCAAACAAGTATTTTGCAAAGAGCCTTGAGCCACTATCTCGACAGGAAAGAGATGTTGAGCTCTCACATGGATTTCTCATGCAACAGGGCTGCAATGATAACAGTGCTGGTGCCTGGGCATGAGCAAGCAGCATTAGGAACAATGACCCTCAGCAGTCCCATACAAGCTAGACCCTACACATCCCTTCCAGTTCCCAACACCTCCAGCACCCATCTGCTTCCTGAGTATGGAGACTTTTTGGGGCTAAGTGATTTTTTCTCCCTCATCTTGCCCCATCTGCATGCAGGATCATGCAGCTGTTCCTCTTACATAGGACATAGAAGAGCCATTCAGGCTTGGGCTATTAATTAAAACCGGGTAGTGCTAATTTTACTGCCAAGTTGGAAGATCCTCACTGCATTTTATTAGGTAATTGCCACTTGTAAGGGGTTTAAATTGATGTCTTTATTAGACAATGCAATACAGGAGAGGTAGAATAACAGCTGAAATCATCTCCTGTAAATGCTCAGCCTGCGCTCGCCCCAGACACTGCTCCAGCCTGCACCCCTGAGTTGAATGAGGAATTGCTTCCCTGAGATCCCAATCCTAAGGCAGAGCTATCCCAAACCAGACAACTTCTCCAGTCAGAGTCGCAGAATGGTAAGGGTTGGAAAGGACCTCTGAAGAGGTCCAACCTCCCTGTCAAAGTAGCTTCACCTACAGAATATCAGACAAAAAAGCATCCAGGTGGGTTGTTTGGAATGTCTCCAGAGATGAAGACTCCATCTCTCTAGCCAGCCCAATCCAGTGCTCTATCACCCTTCAGATAAAGAAGTTCCTCCTCAGGTTCAGTTGAAATTTCTTACGTTCAAGTTTGTGCCCATTACCTCTTGTCCTGTCACTGGGCACCACTGAACAAAGCCTGGTCCCATCCTCCTGATGCCCACCCATGAGGTATTGATCAGATCCCCCTCAGGCTGAGCTTTCCTAGGCTACACTGACCACACTCTTCTTGCTGCAACCCAGGATGTCATTGTCCTTCTTGGGCACAAGGGCACATTGCTGGCTCATGGCCACCCTGCTGCCTACCAAGACCGCCAAGTCCTTCTCCCACAAACTGCTCCCCAAAAGATCAGCCCCCAAAAGCTGGACTGATCCATGGGGTTGATCTAGGACAGGACTTAACATCAGCAAATGTCATTAGATTTTTTTTTTTTTTCAGTCCTCCTGCAAAAATATTTTCTTGCCTATGTTGAAATGAGGAGACAGGGAAAACAGGGCTCTCACCCCAAAATATCCCATTTCCACCACCAGCAGCTTTTGGTTTTCTCTTTTAGCCAGCAGGGAAAGAAAAACGCAGTCAGTGGCATTGCCGAAGACATTCCAAAGCTGCACTAAAGAGCCAATGTTTTTTGTCTTCTTAGAGAGTGTTTTCTCATTCCAAGGGCTGATTTGTGTCAGTCTCAATCACCTGGATGTTGCATTGTGGGGACAACTTCTTTTCCCAGCAGATCTTGTACACCTTGCCTGTAATAGAGTCCCTGGGAACATGCTTATCGCTGCAGCAGCCGCACACCTCCCAGCCGTGCCTGAGCCTTGACATGACAGCAGACAGAAACCCTGCTTCTCCTACTGCTTCCCTAGGGAATGCCACATGGATATCATGTTCATGCCTTTAAGCTGGAACACCAGCTCTGTAGAGAAAGGGACTGAAGGGATTCAGCTCTGCTAGGACCATCCCAGGGCTGACAGTCAAGTGAAATGCTGTTATTTGATCTTTAAAAAACACAGAATCAGGGAATTGTTTGGGCTGGAAAAGCCCTCTAAGATCATCCAGTCCAACCATGGCCATTAAACCATGTTTCCAAGTGCCACGTCCACACCTTTCTTCAAAACCTCCAGGGATGGGGACTCCACCACCTCCCTCGGCAGCCTCTTCCAATCCGTGACCACTCTTGCAGCAAAGAAAATGTTCCAACAATTTCAAGCCATTTCCTCTCCTTCTATCACCTGATATTAGGGAGTAGAGCCCAATCCCCACCTCACTGCAACCTCCTTTCAGGGAGCTGTAGAGAGCAATGAGGTCTCCCCTCACCAAGAGCTGCCCAGGGGCAAGGGGTGGGGGATGCTATCCAAGTGCCATGACACCACAAACAAAAGACATGGAGACAGAGACAGGTTTGGCATGGAGACAGAAAAGGATCCAGAGTTGGACCTGGCAGGGAGGAGGCACCCATGTGGGTGGCACTGAACTTCCCTGAAATGAGAAGTCTGGGGAGGGGTAGTACAGCCCAGTGCTCTGCCTCCCCTCACACCCTCAGCTCCTGCCTTCAGCCTTTTGTCCTTCTACTCAAGTCTGTGTCCTTCAAAGCTGTCTCTCCCATCTGATCTCTCTCTGTGCCAACTTTCCTTCCACGCCCTCTTGCCCACCCTTTTCTTTTCTTGCTTTGCCCATGCCTTTGTTCCCTCACCTGTTCTTCCCTTCATAAAGATTAAAGCTAATGATTTTCCCCCCCACACTCTTTGGCAGACTGGAATTACTGGTCTGTACTGCTCTGGAGGAAAAAGCTCACAGCAAGTGCAAATGACATTGAAAATCACCTTGCCATGCACGGAGAGCAACAACTGTGGCTTCAGAGAGGGGGGGGACACAAGCATTGCCCCAATCTCAGGCCAAAAAATGAGGCAGGGCAATGACCTGGTTTCCCTGGGCAAATTAGCTTTTAGAACACCAGGTTGCATTTCCCTCATTTCCAGCTAAAAAGCAGGAACAAGAGCTCTGCTGGTATATTTGGAGGTTGAGAGGATCTTTAGCCCAGCCTCAGCTTGCCAGTGTTGGGATTTCAGTCCAAGGTTGGCTACCTGAGAGGTGAGGGAGGTGGCCAGCAGCCAGCCCTGCCTCCAGATAGAGACGGCAAAAGCACTGCTGGTCCTGCAAGCTGCCGGCGCCAGAGGCTCTCAGCCAAAGGCTGTCACCTCCCTGCCTCGGCCAAGGAGAGCAGAGGTGCCAGAGAGAAGAGCTGCCCATGGCCACTAGAGAGCTGCCACCACCGCAGTAAGTTTAAAAAGCAAACTCAAATTAAGAGGGAGATCTGCAAGCTGGGAAATTACAGGTTCCCTGCTCCAACGAGGACCCAAGGTCTCTTGTTTCACATCAAGCTCCTCGCAGCTTGCAGCAGAGTCAACCCTGACTGATAAATTTACACTGATGGAGAAAATAAACACAGGAAATAAGAGGATTCACCTTCTTAAATGTTTAAAGCCTATTACCAAAATAGGTGTGCAGAGCTGCTGTTAGAAATGTCATTCCTAACACCTTCTCATTTCCCCCTTCCCTGGCTCACCCCCTCTCCCCCCCCCATCTTCACACCAAAATGTCCAAGCTATTAGGGAACAAAAGGAAGCTGCCTTTTAAATCTCATTCACTCCAGCTCCATGCCTGATAGATGGCTTCCCCTCTGAAGCTCTGCTTCACATAAAAGCATCTCAGCACGGGGCTGTAAATCTGGTCTACATCAGCTTTTATGAGAGGCTGGGTTGGGGCTGTGGCTAAATTACCATTTATTTATTTGTTTGCTTCAAATATCATTGAATCAGAGAATTACTCGGGTTGGAAGGGACCTTAAAGATCATCCAGTTCCAACCCTGTGCCATGGGCAGGGACACCTGCCACTAGTCCAGGTTGCTCAAGGCCTCATGCAACCTGGCCTTGAACATCTCCAGGTAGAGGGCATCCACAACCTCCCTGGGCAACCTGTTCCAGCATCTCCCCACCCTCACTGGAAAGAATTTCTTCCTCATCTTCAGTCTAAATTTGCCCTCTCCCAGCTGCAATCCATTCTCCCTCATCCTATTACTACAAGCCCTTGTAAAATCTTTATATATCTTTAAGGAATCTCCCCTACCCTTCAGACTGGAAAGTTGGAACCACCAAAATGCATTTTGCAAACGTGTCTGGATGGTGCAGCACCACCACAGGTCCACTCATGCTGGGAAGAAGCTGAGCTGATAGCAGGATTCTCCTTTCCCAACCCCAGTGGCTTCAAGGGATGAGCAGAACTGGGCTGAGGATCCAGAAGCTTCATGCCAGCATCTCCTGGGTGCCCATCCAGCTGCTTAGCATGCTTTGTGCTCCCACTAGTCTCTGAATAATTGTACATTAAATAATTACCACTGGTCTCTGAATAATTATGCATTAAAGAACCACCTCCAAAGCCATTTGATGAGCCAGGGGTAGGTTTGCAAACAAAGCAAAGGACACCTTTGTCCCCACCCAACCCAGGGCAGCTTGGCCATGTCCATCTGAGCACCAGCTACAAGGCACCTCCATCTCCAGCAGCTATGGTAAGAAAAGGGGAGAAAGAGAGGAAGCAAGTTTGGGATTTAACCAAGTGTTTCACTTCCCTTTCAAGCTTTTATTGCTTTTTGGCTTTCTAATAAATATAAAGGATGTTCCAGACAAAAGGTTAGCTGAACCACAGGCTGCTGCTGTTAGTAACTGACACTTTTATGGCTTTTTCTAAATGATTTTTTTTTCTTTCTCCAGACAACAGTTTGAGGAAAAGCATCTAAAATGGTCAAATATTTGGGGTGTGCCCTCTGCAGGACTCCCTCTGAGAAGTTTCCCCTAGTTCCCACTGGAGAGATGGAGATACCCTAAACCCATCATGAGTCCCTTTCTCCACCCCACCACCCTTTAGAGACTCATGCATCGAGCCAAGGGTCTGGATGAAGAGCAAACCAACACAAGTATCCACTAGGAAAAGCCCCTCAGCCCCACACACAGCTCAGCACTTCAACAGCAGTTCTCCATAACTTCACCTCACAGCCAGTTTCACTGCCTCCTACCCCCACTCTTCTAATAATCAATATTGATTTTACTGCCTGCATTATTAGCCCACTTTGGAGATTTATTCCCTTGGTTTGCATTGTGTGGAGATGGGGGGTTCAGAGCATCAACCCTCACTTTATTCCTCCTCAGGGATAATTATATCACCACACAGTGGTTATATCCAATTGAAAAATAATCATCAGCCTACAGAGGGGTTAAGACCAGGGCATGGATTCAGAGATTCATGGAATGGGTTGGGTTGGAAGGGACCCTCAAGATCACCCAGTTTCAACCCCCCTGCTATAGGCAGGGACAGCTCCCACTAGCCCAGGTTGCTCAAGGCCTCATCCAACCTGGCCTTGAACACCTTCAGGCAGGAGGCATCCATGACCTTCTTGGGCAACCTGTTTCAGTGTCTCACCAAGCTCACTGTCAAGAATTTCTTCCTAATCTCCAGTCTAAACCCACCTTCCTCAAGCTTCAATCGACTGCCCCTCATCCTATTACTAGAAACCTTTGTCAAAAGTCCCTCCCCAGCTCTGCTGTAACCCTCTTCAAGAACTGAAAAGCTGCTCTAAGATCTTTTTGGAGCCAGGCTGAACAGCCACAGCACTCACAGCAAGCCCTGGGGCTGCCTCTCCTTTCATTTCTATCAGCTGCTGCACTTTAGGCTTTGTCCTCACCCTCCAAAAGCAAAGCATCACCACTGGGACTGGGCAGCCAGCAGCAGTTGACCCCCTGGTGTGATGGGTCTGCAGCCCCCTGCACCCAATTAGCAGAGGAGCCCATGTGAAACATGCACTTGACACTGATTTGATTTAATGTTAATAAGCAGGTTTCAAATATTTATTACAATGCCTGTTTTTAATAAATATTTCATGAACACCAATTTTGATTTTTTTTTCTTTCTTTTTTTCCCTTCCCCTCTCTCTCCCCTTGCATTGCCAGCTTCGTAGGCTTAATTTGCCTTAATGAGGGTTAAAAAAAAATTTTTACTCTGATAAATTTCTCCTTTGCAAATGCACAGGACGTGAGAGCAACACTTGGCTGCAAGATTCGTCATACAGAGCAGAGCACCTGGCTGGGTGTTTGCAGAGGGAACCCAAAAGGGAGGAAGCAACAGGGACATTACAAGCTCACAGGATGTCAAGTCCGAGCCCTTTCCAGAGCAGGACCAGACAATCTAGCTCAGGGCACACAGGAACACATCCAGACAGGACTTGAAAGGCTCCAGAGAAGGAGATGCCACAACCTCTCTGGGCAGCCTGTGCCAGTGCTCTGGGACCCTTCCAGTCAAGAAGTTCTCTCTCATGTCAAGCTGGAACCTCCTGTGCTGCAGCTTCCATCCATTACTCCTTGTCCTATCCCAGGCAGCAGTGAGCAGAGCCTGTCCCCCTCCTCCTGACCCCCAGCCCTCGGACATTTCTAACCATTGATTAAATCCCCTCTCAGTCTTCTCTTCTCCAGACTAAGCAGCCCCAGGTCCCTCAGCCTCTCCTCATCAGGCAGTGCTCCAGTCTCCTCATAATCCTTGTAGCCCTCTGCTGGACCTTCTCCTCCTGGAATAGGTTGCTGAGGGAAGTTGTGATGTCTTCTCCCTGAAGGTACTCAAGGCCAGGTTGGAGAAAAGAAGGCTCCAAAAAGACCTTAGAGCAGCCTTTCAGTTCTTGAAGGGGGCGACAGGAGAGGTGGAGAGGGACTTTTGACAAGGGTTTCTAGTAATAGTATGAGAGATCATGAAGCTTGAGGAGGGCAGGTTTAGACTGAAGATCAGGAAGAAGTTCTTTCCAGTGAGGGTGGGGAGATCCTGGAACAGGTTGCCCAGGGAGGCTGTGAATGCCACCTCCCTGAAGGTGTTCAAGGCCAGGTTGGATGAGACCTTGAGCAACCTGGGCTAGTAGAAGGTGTCCCTGCCCATGGCACAGGGTTGGAGCCAGATGATCTTTAGGGTCCCTTTCAACCCAAACCATTCAATGATTCCATGATCCTAACAAAGGTCTCTACCCAAAGGAGCAGTCTGTGATTCTATTCTGGTCCTGCTGAGACTGAAAGTGGTCCCAGACACAAGTCACAGTGAAGTTGTCCATTTGCTCGATGCCACCATGCAGCAGCTACCTCCTGCTTTGATGCTGTATTGAGGGCAGCCCCCAGTGTTGTCTCTGCAGCTAGAGCTGGTCTATGTTTATGCCCTGATCACAGGCAAGTCCTGAGTTAATACACTGAGGCTTAGCATTAAGAAGTATTGAACTAAAAGCTTTATTGAGCACATGCAGCTAAGCTGAAGCTTTACCCAAAACTAACCCAAACACAACATCCTCTCCCTGCAGGCACCAGGCTGGAAGATGATCATCATCACCAGGCCTACCTCAGAGCTGGGCTCAACCCACTTGCATCCATCCCTGTGCTAACTTGTACCCAAGTCTCCCTTCCCAAAAGTACCAGGGGTTTATTTTAGAAGCTTGGCTGTCTTGGCCAGCTCAGCAAACAGTATCTAGGTTCCTCTCTTCTCCAGTATTTATGTTGAGAGCAGACATGGGAGACAATTAGAGGCTGTATAATCAGCAGCGCCAGGGGCAGGGCTTTCATGTGCACGGCGCTGGGGGACTCTCAGGAGGGGTTATTACCATATGAAGCATCCTTGGCTCAGCTTTGCTCAGCTGCAGCTTGCTGCCCTCCTCCTCCAGTCCCCAAACCAAGAGGAAATCCAAGTGGGATGTGCAGAGAGAGCCACAAAAGATGCTTGAGAAGCAGAACTTCGCTTTGTCTTTTGCTGCCTTCTCATTTCTTTTGATGTTTAATTTTCCTTCTCTCCTTAGTTTTATTTATTCTTCTCTTTTTTTTTTTTCTTTCTGTAAGTCACTATTTGGTGCATAATGCAACCCTCAAGCCTTCTCTTCACACACATTCCCCTCTTCAGGTTGCTTTGGAAAGCAGAATGGGAGCAGACGAATCTCATCTCATGGCCAAGAGCACATAGAAGGGGATGGTAAGAAGCAAGCATCAAGGAAGAACCAACTCTGGAGAGAAGGCTCCAAGATAACCTTATTGTGGCCTTCCAGTGTCTGAAGTGGGCTACAAGAAAGCTGGGGAGGGACTCTTAAGATGTCAGGTAGTGATAGGACTGGGGGGAGTGGAACAAAGCTGGAAATGGGTAGATTCAGACTGAATGTTAGGAAGAAGTTCTTCAGCATGAGGGGGGTGAGACTCTGGAACAGGTTGCCCAGGGAGGTGGTGGAAGCCCCATCCCTGGAGGTGTTTAAGGCCAGGCTGGATGAGGCTCTGGACAGCCTGATCTAGTGTGAGGCATCCCTGCCCATGCAAGGAGGTTGGAGCTGGATGATCCATGTGGCCCCTTCCAATCCTGACTGATTCTATGATTGTAAGTCCAAACATGCCCTACGGGCAACAGCTGCATATCCTCTGTTAGAAGAGATTTTAGAACCAACACACAAATGCATTACTTGGGAGAATCAGAGAGATCTCCAAGCTATTTTCCTCCCCAAAACACTTCCCAGGCTTTGTGGTGACCCCCACTTTGTCCTCTGATCCCCTCAATCCTACATCAACCTCAGGGAACTAGAGGAACTGAAAATGAAACCAGAGCAATCCAATTCCATCTCAACTGCAACAGCTATTTCTGGCAAGAGCTGCAACTTTATTATCCTGCTTAGCTCCAGATTTAATTGTATGGAATCAAGAATAATTTATCAAGCCTTCTCCCAGAAATCACCCTCACAGCAAACCCAAAGGGAAACAATATTTTTATACCAGCCAAAAAAGAACACGAAACTCCCACCAAGCAGAAGATTCTGCCTCTCCCTTGGGAATTCATTTCAATCATCAGGAAGTTTTGAGTGGAAAAGAGGAAAAATGTCTTCAAGATTGGCTTCTGTGTCTCTGAACCGTTGGAGGAGGCTTGCTTCAAAGGGACCTTTGCCACACTTGGGTTTAAAAAAAAAAAAATAAAGTTGATAGGTACTTGGGGCCATGTTTGAGAGATGAAGCAGAAACTGAACAGCTTGGGTTTAATGAGAATCAGCTACAGAGTGGCTTTTTTTTCCACCCATTCAGCAATTCAGGCATTTTAATGCCTTGGACTTTTCTTCCTCCACCCTCCCCTTCTCCACCCCAATCTCACTTTTACCAGGTGTGCAGAAAGTTACCCAAAAAAAAAAACCCAACGAAAACACACACCATCAATTGGGAAAATGTCAGAATGAAAAATCTCAGCATTTCACTTCAAAGCAAAGTGTCCTGCTTCCAAATGTCGATGGTTTATAATTCAATAAGCCGATTTGAAGCATCTTATCTGGCACTCCTCTCTCAAAAAATGGGGGGGAAAATTGACTTTAACTTCTCCCAACAGTTTGGGTAAAGCCCTAGATTTTCTCTGTCACATTTTCAGTCACGTTCAATCACCTTTTGTTTTAATGTCCTCTCTACTGCCTCTCTTTACGGTAAAATCTTTTCCCTGCTCACAAACAGGAGTTTGTCTCCAGTCAGACCCTACCTTCCTCTGACCAAAACCACTAAAAAGCTTTAAGGTTCCTGAAGAAAAACACCCATCCAACATCAAAATGCCATTTAGTATTTTGCAGGCGAAGTCATGCAGACTATATTAGCCACACATTTAGGGTAGTTTTTGTCACGTGTTCCTTGCTCAGCAGAAGAGTTTGTTTCCTGGCCAGCCCCAAGGCAAACACAACCAGTAAACCCAGTTTCATGCTTTCCAACAACATTCCACTGCCTGATGCAAAAAAATCCCACTTTGAAACATTCATTTCCATCAGGTTTTTATACCAGAAGTGATCCGTCTGAAAATCAGCCTCTTCATAGAGGGAAAGAAATCCTTTTGGAAAGGCCTGTTGCAAACCCTGGTTCTCCAGTTTAACAATCAACTCCTTCCCCCGAGAGGATCACACAGAGCAGTCAGGATTTGTGCCTGATTCTGAGCTTCCCAATTACAGGGGGACAGGGAACTGCTGGAGAGAGTGCAATGGAGGCTACAAGGATGAGAAAGGGACTGAAGGATCTGTCTAATGAGGAAAGACTGAGACCTGGGGCTGTTTAGCCAGGGGAAGGGCAGCATGAGAGGAGATCTTACTAATGTTTATAAATACCTGAAAGATAAGGAGCAGGAAGAAGGGGCCAGGCTCTTTTCATCAGTGTCCTGTGATAGGACAAAGGACACAAACTGAAAGTTCCATCTCAACATGACAAAAAACTCCATTACTGCGAAGGTGGCAGAGCTCTGGAGCAGGCTGCCCAGAAAGGTTGTGGAGTATCCTTCTCTGGAGACTTCCAAGACCCACCTGGATACATCCCTGTGTGACCTGCCCTGGGTGCTCCTGCTTTGGCAGGGGAGTTGGACACAAGGATTTCCCGAGGTCCCTTCCAACTTTTACCATTCTATGACAATTTACATCCCTGTCCAGCTCCCAGCCACGTCCTAGCATCAAGGTATCTCTCTCCTCCTATCAGTGACCTTAAAGCAGGAGTAAAGTGGCCAGAGTGGGATTTTTTTTTGCTGCTGCAGAGCATCGCTCAGGTTTTTCCTCCATCAGAAGCAAGATAATTATCTTAACAGAGTATTTCTGCATACATGCATGAGGGAAATATGTGCTTTATTTTCATCAGCTTACTGAGATTCTAATCTCACAACAAATAAGGGATGGCATCTAGATGGACGGCAGCACAAGAAAATCAATATTGATTATTAGGAGCAAATATGCAGGATATAGCTGACAGATTAAAAAAATCCTTTTAAGATCTTGGGAGAAAAATGACAGTTAGACACTACAAATATGGCAGCAGCAATTCAACAGCTTAATCACTGAGTCAATCAATAGGGAGTTTGGGCAAAGTTGGTCGAGTTGCAGAAAGCTCAGCCAGAGAGAAGGCAGAGCAAGGAGTGTGGTACTGTACAGGGCTGCAGATGTGGGGGATACCAGAGGGGATTTGGGAAGGTTTGGCTTTCTGAATGCCTGCTGCACGGGCCACCTGGAGACCAAAACCACATCTTTAGGTGCAATGAGTTGAAGGAACTGGGGGCAGCTTTCTAGGGAGAGAAACCAAGCCTCCAAGTGCCACAGGTTGAACATTCAAGCTCTTCAAGCTTTAATCTATCCCCTCTGTGATAGGATGAGGGGGAATGGATTGAAGTTGGAAGAGGGGAGGCTTAGAGTGGAAAATAGAAATTAATTTTTTCCAGTGAGTGTGGCAAGACACTGGAACAGGTTGCCCAGGGAGGTTGTGGATGCCTCTCCAGAGGCATTCAAGGCCAAGTTCAATGAGACCCTGAGCAACCTAGCCTAGTGGAAGGTGTCCCTGCCCATGGCAGAGGATGGAACTGGATGATCTTTAAGGTCCCTTCCAAAGAAAACCACTCTATGATTCTATTCTAGAAGTTCTCTGGGGAGAGAAACCAAACTTCTTCGTGCCTCGGTTTGAAGGAACTAGTAGAAGCAGCACCAGGTAGGCAAGGAGCAGAAAGAGTCACTGAGTGGCTGCAGTGTAAGCATGTAAGTGCATATCCACATAAAACACACCTGGGGATAACATTTGTGCAGCAAACTCCAGGGATTTGCTCCCTCTTGTAGAGATTAAATTTGACCTAAGGGAATAAAAGGAATTTCACTGCCTAGTGCCTACTGCACAGGGAGCAAATGAGATTTTTCCTCCCTTTGCAAGCACATATTTGCCTCTCTGAGCACAGAGACAACACCATAGGGACCTGAATAGAGCTCACTCCAAAACACAGAGTTTGCTCATGCACCAGTGCAGAATAGCGGTTGTCCTGCTAGAAAGCAGCTCCATGGAGAAGAACCTGGGAGTCCTGGTGAAAAATAAATTATCCAGGGGACAACAATGTGCTCTTGTGGCCAAGAAGGCCAGTGGTACCCTGGGGTGCATTAAGAAGGGCACAGCTAGCAGACCAAGAGCAATTCTCCTCCCTCTTTACTCTGCCCTAGCAAGAACGCATCAGGAATATCATGTTTGAGAGGTACTGGGATATAGTAGAGAGTGTTGTAGGGATGATAAATGGATTGGAACATCTGTCTGATGAGAAGAGGCTGAAAGACCTAGGGATCTTGAGCCTGCAGAGGACTGAGAGGGGAATCTCATTACTGCTTACAAGTATCTGAAGGGTGAGGGGCAAGAAGGGGCCAGGCTCTTTTCAGGGCTGCCTTGCGATAGAACAAGGGGCAATGGATACAAACTGGAACCTAGGAAATTACACCTGAACATGAGGGAAAACTGCTTTCCTGTGAAGGTGCTGGAGCCCTGGAGTAAGCTGCCCAGAGTCTGAAGATTTTCAAAACCCACCTGGTTGCATTCCTGTGTGACCTGCCCTAGGGTGATTGTGTTTTGGCAGGCGATTGGATTCAACGATCTCCACAGGTCCCTTCCAACCTCTATCCATTCTACAATTCCTCTGAGATTGCAACGGGAATTTCCTAGCCAATATCCCTGATCACTGACCCCCAGGAATCAAAACTCCTGCATCATTCCACACACACACTTCACTCCACGCCCAGCCTGCTCACACACCCACACAGGCGCACACTCAGCATTAGCTCTCCCACTGCACCCTGCTTATCTGTTCATTATTACTATTATTAATTCATTTCTACAAAGGAGCCATTCCAGGTAGCTGCATCCCCACGGGAATGACACTCATTAGGTTTGTATCCACGACCTTCCAACCTCACCAGCTCACTGGAAGGCTTGGGAGGCACAGAGCGAGCGAATTGGGGCTTGTCAGCACCGGGTGCGTTACAGGAGGCAGCCTAATGCGCTCTGGCAGCCGATGGAATATGACATGATAATGAATGTTAACATCATCTGCACCCCTCTGCCAGCAGAGGGGAAAGTCATGTTAGATTACAGCTAAACACGGTGCTGGTGTGAATGTCGTTTGCCTCTCGTCACCTCCTTCCCCTCTCTCCAGGCTCCAGGTGTTTGCTCGCTCCTCGCTCTCGCTGCCACCTGGGAATTGCACAGCAAGTGCTGGCTTTTGATCAGCCACCTTCCAGCAAGCCTCTGATCCATGAGACTCCACTCTAACAGCTGCATTAATTGGAAAACAAGGTGGTGAACCTCTTTGCTCATCCCACCTGAGGGAAGGAGACAGTTTGGGGTCCTAAAAACATCCCAGAAAGGTTTTAGTCCACATTGCTGCACAACAGAACTGCTGCATCCCAGCATGGTGTGGGAATGGAGCTCTGGGAATCATCTGGTGCAAGCCCTCTGCTAAAGCAAGGGCACTCACAGCAGCTTGCCCTGAATCACAGAATCCAGGTGGGTTTGGAATCTCTCCAGAGGAGAACTCCACAACCTCTCTAAGCAGCCTCCTCCAGGGCTCCAGCACCCTCACAGCAAAGTTTCTCCTGCCATTCTGTAACCCTCCTCTCACAGAAGCAAGGAGTTACTCAGGATCACACAGCACTGATGCTATGCAGGATGCTCTTCAGGACTCATACCCTTGACGCAAGGTGCCCATGGACTGAAACCAGCCCCATAATAAGCCAACACAAGTGCCAAACTGGGCAGACAGAGAGATTAAGTGCTCCTGGTTATGCACCATCTCCCAGGGGGAATCTGTTGTATGTACTGGGAAGCCTTAAACCCTGTAGAAACAGGCTCCCTATCAAAGATAGTCTTTGTCAAGCAACAAAGGAATAAATTAAGGAATGTAAGAGGGGAATGGGATCCTGGGAAGCCTGCCCATCACATTTGGTCCCACCTGCTCCATCATGTCCTTGTTCCTAGCTCCCATAGTTAAGCTTAAGGTAAAACAGCAGCTGGGGTGGGAAAATGAAAGCCAAACAATAGCAATCAAGTGGCTCTAATGCAAGTGGTAGGCAAGGTGCAGAGCTGATGAGGCTCCCCACGTCACCACTAATTGTGACAGCCACTTGAGAGCCCTACCTAATCACTGTGAGATCATCCAAAGCAACAGACTATGGCATATTAGGAACAATTTCTTTGCTGCAAGAGTGGTCAGGGATTAGAACGGGCTGCCCAGGGCGGTGGCAGAGTCCCCATCCCTGGAGGTATTCAAGAAACCTGTGGCCATGGCACTTTGGGATGTGGTTTAATGGCCATGGTGGTGTTGGGTTGATGTTGGACTCAATGATTCATAGAATGGTTTGGGTTGGAAGGGACATTAAAGATCATCTAGTTCCAACCCTCTTGCCACAGGCATACTCTTCACTAGACCAAACAGCTCAAGGCCTCATCCAGCCTGTCCTTGAACCCTTCCAGGGAGGTGTTCTCAGAGGTCTTTTCCAATTGAAACAATATTCTGGTTCTATATACTGTCAAACTGGTGCTGTTGGAGACCTGGGACCTTCAAAGTCACATTAAGGGAACCAGCAGCAGGACCACCTCCTGCCTATTGAGTATTTTGTCTTTTTATCTGAAGGTGAAGACAGTAAAACCCCAAAGCTCCCCCTGCGGATGCTCAGCCTGCTGGAACAACTGGTTTCTTTGGGATTACTGGGATGCAACACTGCTCTCTAATGCTGCAGCTGGACCCAGTACTGTCCCCCCAGCACACCTGAAGACCTTGTCTGCCTGGCTGCAGACTCATGGTGCTGCAGACACAGAGAGCCACGCTGCTGGCATTGCAGATGCATCGATCACGCCGAGCCCAGCGCGGGGACACGCTGCTATCACACCACATCTCTGGGGATGAGTTAGATACATCACAGCTAACCCTCCGAGGACGTTTTGCCCTCTTAGCTTTGAGTAAAGACCAAAGCAGCTTCCTGACTTATTGGAGATAAGGACCAAACTCCAGCCAGGGAGAGCAGTGACCCCTGCAGTGAGAGGATGTTTGCCTAGGGCAAGCTTAATACTGCTGCTCAGGGCTGCCTGCTACCTTGGCTCACCCACTAGGGTCTCTCTCCTTACAGCCCTCCCTGTGCCTGCACAGTGCTTCCATTCCAGCACCTGCCCTTCACTGTGCCCTGTCCAGCAGTGAGGCTTTCCATCCCAGTTGCATTTTCAGCATGGAACAACATAAATCTTCATCCTATCCTCAGGACTGCAAAGATGATTGGAAGGCTGAAGCACATCTACAGGGCAGGCTGAGAGAGTTGGGGCTGTTCAGCCTGGAGAAATAAGGCTCTGGGAAGTACCTGAAGGGGGGGTGGCACAAAAAAAACTGAGGAGGGAGTTTTTGCAAGGGCTTGTAGTGACAGGAGAGGCAATGGATTGAAGCTTGAGGAGGGGAGATTGAGACTGGAGATTAGAAAAATTCTTTCCAGTGAGGGTGGGGAAGACACTGGAACAGATTGCCCAGGAAGTTGTGGATGCCCCCTCCCTGGAGGTGTTCACAGCCAGACTGGATGAAGCTTTGAGCAACCTGGGCTAGTGTTAAGTGTCCCTGCCCATGGCAGTGGGGTGGAACTGGATGAGCTTTAAGACCTCAACGAAGCCAAACCATTCTATCATTCCATCAAATCCTGTCCCATACCCTACCCTCACCTACACCCCCAGTCTCTAGCCATCCTCCCTCGCATCCATCCCACCTCTTACCCTCATATCTTCAAAGTAAAGCACAGATGATGAAGTCGCAAGCAAAGTTTGCAGGAGTTCAGCCGGAGCCAGCCAACCTCCCTGCCGCCGGCGCGATCCACCTGTGGTTGCCGGCTCAGTGGGCGTGAAGGGGCCGTGCAGAATACAAATGGACTCTTTCACTTAGCAGGAGGCAGGTAATTTCTTTTGTCCCCGCTGATGCATTATTGATTGTGATGAATGTCAGAGCAGGAGCCTGTTCCAAAAGCCATTAAACAATAATTTCATCTCCGGAGGGTAATTGATTGTCAGAGGGAGCAGCTTTGCTGGTTGCAAGGTGGCAGTGACGAGGAATGTTTGTATTTGGGTGGGGACAGAGGGAGTCTTGGGCAAACTTCATGATTTATTAATCAGATGTGGAAAAAGGAATTGGGAGAGAGAGTGCACTGAAAAGAAGAGGCCAACCTTTTCTGAGCTGTTGGGCAAGGCTGAGGAGAGCTGGCCTGACCCCCTGGCCCGGGCAGGCGGCACAGCTCTCACATGCTTTGTGGTGCCAGGGGCTGCTCAGCTCCACTGACACACCCCAACACCAATCTGCCATCACTCTCATTATTCCAGTCCACAGCCCACATGCTAAATTGCTTTTCTGATGCACCTCATCTCCTGCCCTGCTTCTCCTGCTAATGCATGGGCAGCACAGCCTAGGCAGAGAGCTGACCCACACTGAGAACACCCAAACTCTCCACACGCTAACACTCCACCAGCCCAAATCTGTCTCTCCAGCACTTGAATTTTCTCTGAGAGCAGTGAAACAGAAGACTGCTCTCTTCATGAAGTTGTGATGCAATGGAAGCAGCAGTAGGGTCTGGGTTTGGAAGCCGGGGTTAGATTTGCACATTGTAGCACTTGGTTGGGAAAGCAGTTTCAGCCACCACACAGCAAGGGGAAGAAGAGAAGGACCTCCTCATCCCAAAGGAGTGGAACAAGAACCTGATGGTAGGGAGGGACTTTTTATAGGGGTTTGTAATGCTAGAATGAGAGAATGGCTTTCCAGTACCTGGAGGGGGCTACAAGAGAGCTGGGGAGGGACTTTGACAAGGGCTTGTAGTTATATGGTGAGAGGAAATAGATTGAAGCTGGAAGAAAGGAGCTTTGGACTGGAGACAAGATGGAAAGAAATTCTTTCTGGTGAGGATGGGCAGACACTGGCACAGGTTGCCCAGGGAGGCTGTGGATGCTCCCTCCCTAGGGGTGTTCAAGGCCAGGTTGGATGAGGCCTTGAGCAACCTGTGCTAGTGGGAGGTGTCCCTGTCCATGGCAGGGGATTGGAACTGCATGATCTCTAAGGTCTCTTCCAATCCAAACCATTCTATGATTCTGTGGCTTCATAATTAATGGTTAGAGGTCAAGCATGAGGGCTTAACAGTTATTTAGCAACAATGAGGGAAGACAGCCCTAGGAAGGGACACAGAACTACTGGGGACAGGTCTTTTACCCCCAACCATGCACAGCCTCTCAGGAGGACACAATTCACACCCTGTGATGATGCAAACCTCTGCTTGTCTGCTGGTGCTGGAGAAGCACAGCGATGGGATCAGAGCTGCCACCACATCTATGGCAGTGGGCACAGCAGAGAAAAATCCCACTGTCAGGAAGGGAGAGGGAGTTTATCTGTCTCCTCTGTCGTGTGTGAGAGGTGGATTTATCATGGATTTCCCCTTCTCCCATGCTTTATTTGGCAGTTCATTATCTTGTCAGCAGGAACCGGCCAGCTCCCCCAGCACACTCCATCACTTGCAAACCCTTGCAGGAGCCACATACAAGACACAGGTAAAATGTCCACCTGGCTCACCTGAAGGTCACATCTGATGTAGAAGACAGTTCCCCATGGCAGGTTGGAGTGCCTGTTTGGAGCATTTTGGGGGGCATTTGCTCCTTGCTGGCTGTGCTGTCTCATCTTACCATCACTAGAACTGGTTGCCCAGGGAGGTTGGGGATGCCCCCTCCCTGAAGGTCTTCGAGGCCAGGCTGGATGAGGCCTTAACCAACCTGGTCTAGTAGAAGCTGTCCCTGCTAATGGCAGGGAGGTTGGAACTAGATGACCTTTGAGGTCCCTTCCAACTCAAACCATTCTATAAACCCACACATTTATTCCCTTTTTGCTGTCACAAGCAGCTTAAACCACTCCATGCTGATAAAAGGAAGCAACCAACTCCTGGAGAGGACAGAGACAGTTCCTTGACTTTCAGCACCAGACCTTGAGAAACTTTAGTACACATCTTCTGTGTTTATTTGTTTTCATTTATTTTCTCCATTACTTCTTCCCCAATCAATACCACTATTTGAATAAAAATGCACTATGTACAAGAGCAAATGCCAGCCAGAGAATACCAATTGAGCAGGCTGCCTTGAAGTGAAGCCATCGAGGGAGAATCTAATTCTCCCAGGGAGCAAGAGGCCATCAAACCCTGCTACCAGCACACCACTGAGCCACACTCCTTACAGAGCATTGAAGGGAACAAAGACAGAAAAGGAAAGAAGTGAATCTCGACTTCAAAAGCCTCCCCATTTCAAAGCAGTGCACGAATGTTCCCTGACTTGTCTTCCCAACAATCCTTTGTGGTAGGCACTGTTATTTTCTCTACTGCAGCAGCAGGTTGGTTCAGGCCCCAGCCTGCAGTTTTGTGGGCTTTGAGGTTTGAAGCTGGAGCATCTAAAGCTCCTTGGCTGCTGAGTGAGCAGCGACCCCCTGGGTACCAACCTGCCCTTCCCTGGGAGCTGCTGAGCCCTGGCAGGGCAGGGAATCATAAAATCATTTTGGTTGGAAAAGACCTTTAAGATTGAGTCCAACCATCCTCTAACTCTACTGAGCTTGGTGCTAAACCATGCCACTCAGCACCACATCTCTGTCTGTGTGAAACACCTCTAGGGATGGGGATTTCACCATTTCCCTGGGCAGCCTGGTGCAGTGTTTGAGAACCTTTTCAGTGGTTCTCAATTTCATTTCATTCAATGTTCAACCAAAGCATCCCCTGGTGAAAAGTAAGGCTATTTCCTCTCATCCTTCACTTGCTACTAGGGAAAGAGACCAAACCTCACCTGGTTCCAGCCTCCTTTCAGGGGGTTGTAAAGAGTGAGGTGGTCTCCCCTCAGCATCCTTTTTCTCCAGGATGAACCACCCAAGTTCCCTCAGCCACTCTTCACCAGATTCAGTCTCCAGACCCTTCAACTGCCCTTCTCTGGACCCACTCCAGGACTCCAACATCCTTCTTGGAGTGAGGGCCTCAGAACTGGACATAAACCCATCACCACAAGTGGTTTTCTTCATGAATCTGAGGGCTCAGACTGATTAAGCCCTTCTAGTGAAAGATCTCATCTGGAACCCCCATCCTCACAGCATCTTCATAGCAGACAAAATCCAAGATGTGAACTACAAGATTGCTCTCCTGCATTGCAGGAGGACACTGAGACCCAGCTAAGGAGACATGGACCTGCACCCAAACCCTCCAAACCAGCAGGGAGGGTCTGAGCCTGGAGTTCCTCTCCCAAGCAACTATCCCAGCTCGCTGCCCAGCTTAAGAAATCAAAGCACGGTGACTTGAAGCACTGCTTGAAGCTTTGCTTTCGCTGCTGCTTTTAACCCAAGCGACCTTTCCAGCTCTGCCCTGCCAACACAGAGGAAAACAAGCCACTTGACAGGCTCCCTTCTCCTCCCAAGGAGCATTTCCCCAGGGAGGGAAGATCAAGGCAAGCACCAGTTCTCTGTCAAGGAGATGAGGAGATGTATTCCAGCCGACATTCAGCACTATCAACATTTTATGAGCTTTGGAATCCAGTTAGTTAGGCACTATTTCACTTAGCTCCAGCTGAGATTTAAAAACTTGACCTTCTCCTGGCTCATGTCCGTGCTGCATTTCACTTGGCCCCATTCAGCTGAATCTGCCAAGCACCAAGATTATTTATCCTCCCACCGCTTTTATTTTGTGCTCTGATTCCTTCATTTATACAATTCAAAGAAGAAAAAAAAAAAAAAATCAATATCAAGATGAGGCTCCCTCAGCAGACACTTCAGGCACCCATACAGCTCTCAAAGGCAGCTGTCACACACAGCAAGAGGCAAACGACTCAGAGAAACTCTCCTCCTGGCCAGAAAGGCTGTAAATCAGGACACAAAGCAGCCCTGATCCTTCTCCCAGCACTGAAGAAACAGAGAATTGCTTCTCACCTCTGGCCAGTGGTGGTTTAGATGCCCAGATGCAGATCAGAGTCCATCTGGATCTGAAAACAATTTATCAGAGTCATAGAATTGTCTTGGCGGGAAAAATCCTCCAAGGTCACCAAGTCCAACCATTGACCAAACATCACCACAGCCATTAAACCACGTTCCAAAGTGCCATGGCCACAGGTTTCTTGAACACCTCCAGGGATGGGGACTCCACCACCTTTATGAAGAGATCATCATCGCTATTTATGTTGGGAAAGGCCCAAGGACAAGGCAAGGCATCAACTGGCTGACCAGTTCCAGCACAAAACAAACAGACTAAGAAAGGAGATCTACTGGAGGGAATGGGAGGAGTGGGATAAACCACCTGAAATACCTGGTCCCCAAGATCAGAGCTGGAAGATGCCATTAGGTTACCATGACAAGAGTTGAATGACTGCAGCATGAGAGATGGGTGACAAGAACAATGACACCACTGACACAGGCATCTCCTCCTTGCAGATAGAAATATTACAGTAATGAGGTTGATTAATGCACTATGATCCATGGCATCCCAAAAGCAGATTCATGGAATGGTTTGGGCTGGAAGGGATTTTAGAGATGAGCCAGTTCTAACCCTCCTGCTATGGGCAGGGACACCTCCCACTAGCCCAGGTTGCTCAAGGCCTTATCCAGCCTGGCTCCCTGGCCCCCTCCAGGGAGAGGGCATCCACAACCTCCCTAGGCAACCTGTGCCAGTGTCCTCAACTCCATTTGCCTGCCCAGAACACACTCATGGGCTACTGGCATGGTGACCAATGTGTGATGCAGAGCTGGTGGCTTCTCTGATCACATCTCAAGCCCAGCAAGCATGTGGTAGGTGCATAGCCACTGCCCTCCCCCCTTCAGTACTAATAGATGAAACAATTGTGTTTTAATAAAGTAAATTGATTTAGTTTGGTTCAGTCATTAACCAATGTGAGCAGACGCCGATCAGGCCTGATTTATGCCCACAATTTGGAAAATTATTTCTCTATTGATCAGCCCAGGTTTGTTTTCTTGTAGGTTCAGTCAATTAGGGGTGTTAGCACTTCGGTGGGTAAATTAATCAGCCTTAAGCAGAGCCCCCCTGTAGAGAGAGGTTTGGCAAGCAACCTCTCCCAAGGTGAGCTTTAGCCTTGCAAAACTGCCAGTGCAAGGTCTTCAGGATCACCTCAGCTGTGCTAAAAGTGAGTTTCAGAGGTTTTTTTGTTTGTTTGTTTGTTTTGGTTTTTTGTTTGGTTTTTTTTTTTAAATTGCTCTGGTCACAATCAGAGTGATTCCAGACCTACAAGGCTTGCTTTTTCATACAAGCCTTCTGCACCCAACTTGTCTGACTTTGGACCACACTGTCTCTTCTCAGTCCTCTTTTCTTTTAGCCCATATGGTCCCTTCTCAGTCCTCTGCACCAAGCTTGTCTCACATGGTCCCCCCTTACTCAGTCCTCTGCACCCACCATGTCTCACCCTCTCAATGGTCCCTCCTCAGTCCCATACCTTGCTTATCCATTTTTAATTTTTGGGGCAAACAACTCCTGCCACTCCAAGGAAGAAGGTCACCAGCCCAAAGGCAAGCTACAGGAAAAAACATTGCACAGAGCACACACACGGAGCTTTATTGCTGTGCATTGCCCACAGCACAAAGCAACACAAGTGGGAAGAGCAGACTGGCATCTGCATGGCAAGCACCCTGTTCAGGCTCAGGGAGTAGACATGGGCTGAAAGAGTTGGGGCTGTCCAACCTAGAGAAGAGAAGGCTCCATGGAGACCTTAGAGCAGCCTGAAGGAGGGCTACAGGAGACCTGGGGAGGGACTTTTGACAAAGGCTTAGAGTGATAGGATGAGAGGAAATGGTTTGAGATTTAGATTGGACATCAGGAGGAAGTTCTGCACAATGAGAGTGGTGAAACACTGGAATAGGTTGCCCAGGGATGTCCTTGAGAGAGGATCGTGGAGACATTCAAGATCAGACTTTATGTGGCCGCAGGCAGCCTGATGTAGCTGGAGATGTCCCAGATGACTGCAGGAGGCTTGGACAAGATGACCTTTGAGGGTCCCTTCCAACCCAAAGCAATCTGTGAACCTGTCAGCAAACTCTCTGAGCATGGTTTGATGTAGTGGTACCTGCTGCACCCTGTCCTGCTGACAGACAGGGCTGTGCGCTCTCCTTATCTGCTCCAGCACAACATCAGGGGCTCCAAACAGCCCAGGTTGAGGCAGGCAGGATGTAATCACACAGGCTCATCTCTCCTACCAAAGCCTGCTTTTAAGGACCATTTAAGGCACTTTCCTTAATCTCAGTGTTTGCAGCAGAACCCAATAAATCACAGAGCAACTCCCCCACCAGCAGCCACTGCTCTGCTCCCTCCAAATTCTCCTCTTCCCTCCCCACGTTTTTCTCCATCCAGCACTAGAGGGAAGCATCCTCTCTGGTGTGCTGAACCTCACGTGAACCACAGCTTGGGGCATAGAGTCCCTGCCAAGAGATGCTCAGATGGCTGCAGAGCTGACCCTGCAGGTGCAGCGCATGAGGACAGGGCTTGTCTCCCATCTTTTTGCAAATGCCAGGGTCTATTCTTCCTTGAATCAGACATGTATGTGACAGCATGATACTAAATTACAAGTCAAATAGTACAAAGGCTTTTAATTACACACCAAACACAAGCTGCTGTCAGAGAGGAGACACCAGGCTGGCTGGTCCATCAGGCTGTTCCGCTCTGGCAGTTCCTATCTAGCCGCTAAAAGTCCAGGAAATTGGATCAGTAATGGGAATGGAGCCCTTTCACCTCAGGCCCAGCCACTCACATCCAGCCCAGGAGGGAGAAGGAAAGTCATTACCAACCTGACGGGTGGGCAGCAGCCAGTGTGAAATGAGTCAAGGGGTCTGTGAGCCCTGAGGAGCATCAGGAAGGGGCTGCAGAGCCTGCAAGTGACACTGGTTTGATGTCACCAAGCCAGCAGGAGCAGGACTGAGCATCCTCCTCAGCTCACCACAATCAAGTGCCACCCTTTATAGACTCACAGAATTGTTTTGGATGGAAAAGACCTCTAAAGAACACAGAGTCCAACCATCAACCCA
>WBNM01008528.1:44869-82049 GCA_013399055.1 Ramphastos sulfuratus | reverse complement strand
CGGGCCGGGGCGAGCCCCTCCGGTCCCCGCGGCAGCTGGCGGCCATGCGGCCGCTCCGCCTGGCTTCCGGAGAGCCCCGTCCCGGTGTGGGGCTGGGCCTTGGCACCGCGTCCCCCGCAGCTGCCCCCGGCCCGCCTCTGCCTGCCCAGGCCATTGTGTGCTGGTCTGTGTGCTGAAGCTGCGGTGGGGACGGCCAAGCGGGTCTATCGCCGCCTCCCTTCCAAAAGGAGGTTTCTCGTCCGGGGAGGGGAGAGAACGAGCGATGGGATTGTTAACTGCAGGGGCGAGACGTGCACGCTTGCTGCTGGCCTTGTGCTGTACAAAAATGGCTTTTTGCCATTTCGTGACGGCCCCAGATGGAGATTTTGGAGGAGTTTCTGCTTGGGGGATGCTAATGTGCTTGAGTGCACCTTGCTGGGTTGGGGAGGCTGGTTTGTGCCCCCTGCCCACACGCCCAGCTGGCAAACGGAGTGTGCATCTCCTCTTCCCTCTCCTTCCCTCGCTCACAGCCGCCTCACCTGCCAATAGAAGAGGGTAGCTGCTACTGAAGGTCTTAGCTGTGGGACACACGAGTCATAACAAATTGCCGTGTCACAGGACACTGCTGGCTTGCTAACGCTCCCAAACCCTGCTGCTGCTCCTTCCCGCATGGAGCATCCTCTTATTTCAGTGCCCCAAATGCAATGCCAGCCCGCAGCTGGCAGTTGGCAGTCCCCAGTGTCCCTAGCTGGTGTTCCATGGCTACAACCGTGATGAGTGCCAGTGGCACTGCAGCCTAACACCAGTCCAGCTACCAACAGCTGATGGGGGCAAGCAGTCTCTTAACGCCTCTGAGCTCTCTCTTTGTTTTGCTCATTAGTCACATACAGTACCTTTGGCATATGGCATAAAGAGCAGGAAGACAATTGTTTAAAGGAAGAATGAGAAGTGGGGAACTAGGGAGAGCCTGTATAGGGCCGTGGGGCTGGTCTGGGAAACCAGCCTGGGGCTGGTACCTTCAGAGAGTATTCCTGAAACAAGGGTGAGAAGGCACAGCATGCCCAGGGCTTGGGACAGCAGTGCCTCCACCAGCTGCACCACCGAGGCTCGGCACTCTCAGTGTGGTGTTCTCATCTGTATCGGTGACTTTTAGTGCAGCTCGCTCTGCATCTCCCAAAGCATCTCTGCTTAGGCTTCCCTGTAGTACGGAGTCGAATGGAGCCTAGCCTGGCTGTGCTCCCCCAGCGCTAATTGTAATCTCGGTGTTCTTCAGGCAGGCAGTTTTGCCTAACAAAGGCTCCCCGCTAGGTTAAGTACCCTGTGGTCCCTGCTTGCCCTTAGCCCACTGATGTGGATACAGTACTCACCAGGCCATCTGCCGCGACTCACAAAGCTGAGGACACACGCTGTGTTCCCCGTGTTCCACCATCTCCCTCCCACCTCCTCCTCTTCATGCTCTGCTTTTTTCCTTGCTGGCAGTGCTACCCACACAGGAACCCTTCTCATGTGCTGTGCAGAACTGGTCCTCCAATGCTTGCCTCTTCCCTCTCTGTTTTGCTGCCAGTCACGAGTTTTATCTGAAAAAAAAAACCAAAAAAAAAACCAAACCAAACAACCCAAAACCAACCACAACAACAACAAAGAAAAACCAGCACCCAAAAAAGCTTCAACCCGAAAATACCTCTGTTGACATGGTGAGAGCTTAAAGGCCCATGTGGAATTTAAAGAACCCACAGCATTGTCTAATGAGGTTGATGCAAGGCTACAGAGTGAAGAGAGCTGGCCTGAAAGGGCAGGTCACAGAAACACAGAACCATGGAATGGTATGGGCTGGAAGGGACCTTTAAAAGGTCCACCCTCTCTGGGACATCTTTAACTAGATCATGTTGCTCAGAGCCCTAAACAACCTAACCCAGAATGGTTCCAGGGATGGGAACCTGAGCAACCTGGACTGGTGTCTCAGCACCCTCCTTGAAAAGATTCCTCTTTCTCTCCAGTCTAAATCTCCCTCTCAGTTTAAACCATCACCCCCTGTTCTGCCACCCCAGACCTTGCTAAAAAGGCTGTCCCCAGCTTTCTCATTGGGCCTTTTATGTACCGAAAAGCCTCTAGAAGGTCTCATCAGGGCCTTCTTCATGCTGAACACCTCCAAGCTCCCAGCCTGGCCTCACAGCAGAGCCCTTCCAGCCCTGCCAGCACTGCTGTGGCCTCCTCTGGCCCTGCTCCAGAAGGTCCCTGTCTGTGCTGTGCTGAGCACTCCAGAGCTGGAACCAGCACTGCAGTGGGGGCTCAGCAGAGCAGAGCAGGGCAGGGCAGAGCAGAGCAGAGCAGAGCAGAGCAGAACAGAGTGTCAGAAGCAGACAGAAGGAGTTAGATGGGAAATCAGTGCAGGTCACTTTCTGTGCTTTCCTACCATCATGGTCCATTTTGTCTTTTTTTTAAAATGGAGTCTCTGCTTTTGGACCTGCCTGGGTTTGCAGAGGGCCTGAACGCACAGGGAGTTGCTGTTGGTCACTTTAATGCTAACATTGCCTGGCTCACCTGGCACCAAAGCCCAGGTTTATCCTACTGAACATGTGCTGGCCTCCAAAGAGTGCCCGTTTTGAGAGCACTCAGTGTCTCACAAGTGTCTGAAAGGGAGCCTGGCTTACCAAAGTCTGTGAAGCTGCACTCCATAAACCACCTCACTAAAACAAACCTTGGCTTAGCTTTGATTCCCTTTGCCAGTTTAGTGCTGTATTTATTTATATACGGAATGATAAAAAGCACCTTTCCAGAGCTCCACTGTCTTTATGATTAATATAAACAGTTCTTATTTTTACATTCTTGTATTCTTACTTCATTTTGATACTCTGACTCTGTAATCAATTTTAGCAAGCTCAAGGGACTCTTTGCAGAAGATAGCTCTGAGCCATTTGGAACATAAACACTTAACTTGTTTATGCAGCATAGGTGGCCGAGAAGGAAATATTGCTTGGGAGGGGAGAGAGCAGCATGGGGAGGGTTGTGGTGGATGGTAATCCTCTTAAACTTAGGTCAGTGCTTGCACTTTGGGACAGCTGTCATCATTCTGAACGTGTCACTGGTGTTTATTTGCCATTGTGTGTTTACTGGATGTGCAGAATGCATGTCCAGGGTTACTTTGTTTCACTGAAGTGTCTCCTCAGGATGTAACGTGCCCAGCTGTTTTCTTTCCACCTTCACGTGGTCAAAAGAAAGTACAGGCCTCTCAGACATGACCAACTTCTCTGAACTCCCTGCAGCCTCTTATCCTCCCCTCTTTTTGCAGACTCTATGCCTAATTTGTGCTCCAGTTAACTCCTTACAGCCAGGCTACAATCAGCTACCCGTACTTCATGCTAATGACGTTCTTACATCCTCCATCCGATGGGCACAGTGACCTCCTACCAAGCCTAGCCAGTGCCCATTGTGCCCTCAGTGCAGCCCACAGACTGCGTGGCTGTTCTTGAGGAGCATTAGCTGTGACTTTCAGAGGGCTGACACTGACCTTCAGCAGTTGCTGTAATCCACCTTGGTGTTCCTGTACTGAGAAATGACTCACTAGAGTGCTTGCCTATATGAGGGGCAGGGCTTTTCTTTTCTGCTTTGGTTTCCAGCCACCATAAAAACATGAAGCTTCTCCTGAGTAAAAATTAACCCGTCCAGACCACGAGTTTCTGCAAGTGAATTCAGCCACAGCCTGGTGCTGGAACCAGAGTGCATTTTGATACCTGTTTTGTGTAGGGTTGGCGCCACTGATCTGAACGATCCCTTTTTCTCTTCCTTACCTAGCCAAACACAGACCTACGTTTTGGGTTCCAGCTCGCTTCCAAGCCCAACAGCTGGTTTTGTGGAGGTGAGCTGCTGTTTCACACTCATCCACCACAGGTGAACAGAACCAATTCCATTTTCAGATAGTTGCTCTTTGCTTTGGCATCCAAGCCGTGACAAGTGTGAGGATATTTCCCCTTTTCTGAACACAGAGAACAATTATTATGGTCTCAAGGCACTGTGGGCTGGAGATTGATTGCCAGCTGTGCTGTTCTGTAGCAGAAGTGCCAACTGGTGTTAATATGTTCTGGGGAGATTAATACTTCCAGGGCCCAAAGAGTGGATGTCTGGGATTCGTTTTCCAGGCTGGTAGACAGAGATAAGTTAGCACAGATAATTTGCTTCTTTTGTTTCAGATTTGTTGTAGACCGGATTTGTTTGTAGACAGTTTTTGTTTTTGCCAGACATGAGGTTTCTGTTAATGAAGTTTTTTAAAGATATGTGTCATTTCAGCAATTTCTTTCTGATAGAAAAATAGCAACTATAGGAATTTTTACCTTACAAAAGGCTCAACTGCTTTGGAAATAGCTTAAATAAATAAATAAATAAATACACATCTTTTTCCCAAGATCAAGTTTTTTTCTGTTTTAAACCTGGATAAGAAGAGCCACTCTGACAGCTATACTTTTTAACCCAAGTTCTGAGATTATTCATACAGCTAATGGATGCTTTGACTCAAAAAGAAAAAAAAAAAACCTGGTCTGAAAAATCATAATTAATCTGAAGATCAGGGGTAATGTTAACCTGCAGTACAGTGCATTTCACAGCCTACTCCTTCCAAATCAAAGCTAAATGCTGGTTTGGGTTCTAAAATCAGCAGCAGTGAGGCACAGTGACATCAGGAAACGTCAGTGCTTGTCTCCAAGCAATGAGGAAGAAGTGGTCTCTCAAGGAAGCCTGCAGCACCCAGGGAACAGGCAGCTTTGGCTGCTGCCCTGTAGTCAGCCTCCTGCTCCCAGCATGACCCCGCTGCACGTTGTGCATTAAGCAAAGCAGCTCACTCTCTTCTGGTATCCAAAACGGCCTCTTGCTTGGCTGCCTTTATAATGTAAAGTGGCTGGGGAAAGTTCTGGGTTATTGTGCAAAGAAAGTATTAAATCTAAGAGCTATGATTTATATTATTAAGTTAGAGGATTCAAAATTACATCCCATGATGATCTGCTCGATGGTTCCTGGTAGTGGGTGAAGATCTTGGCTGGTAGTCGTGTACTAATAACTCATATTTCTTAGTTTTAGTTATTAAATCCCATTGCTTCCCCAACATTAATTTTCCATGTAAGCAATAGCTGGAGTTGCCAGAGGGATTTGATATAATTGCAGATGGTAGGAGACGTGGTTGGTAATTGCAGAAATGCAGAGGGAGATGTCCAGAAGATGATCTCCTATTAAGATGTGGCTGTTGCTATGGAATACTCTACTAACTGCTGCTCTGCATGAGAGCTCCATGATACATCATTTCAAATCAGAGGTTATTTTTAAAGCAGACCCATTTCTTTGCCTGCAAAAGCAAAATCAGATCACCTCTCTGAGGAATAAGCATTTTAAAAGCTCCTGTGCTGGACACCAGATATTATATAGAATATAGTTCATGAAGGAGTCAAGAGAATTAGAGTCCAGGCAGCAGTGCAATCAAGGGCTTTCATACCCATCTCTTGAGACAAACTACTCTTGGAATTAAGCAAAGCTGCTCTTGCAGATATGAAGATCAGCAACTGCTACAGCAAAAAAAAAAAAAACAAACCCAAAAGCTTACTAGAGGCAAATGTCCTCAGTTTGAACTGAGCTTCAGGAACTCATTCCTGTCAGAGAGACCAGAATATCTGCTGTTCCTTTGGCAGTTTGCTCTCTGTGTGGACAGAGGGGTACAGAATGAAGAAATGATGGTGCTGGATGTCTGTGATGGACACAGAAGACTGAGCGCCCTGGGGCTGTTTAGTCTGGAGCAGAGAAGGCTGAGCGGGAATCTTATCAATGTCTATAGATATCTGAGGGTTGGGGGGCAAAAGGAAGGGGGCAGGCTCTTTTCTGTGGCACCTGGTAACAGGACAAGGAATAATGACGTAAGCTGGAACCCAGGAGGTTCCACCTCAGCATGAGGAGAAGCTTCTTTACCAGGAGGGTGCTGGAGCCTTGGAGCAGGCTGCCCAGAGAGGTTGTGGAGCCTCTTTCTCTGGAGACTTTCCAAGCCAGCCTGGATGTGTTCCTGTGTGGCTGCCCTGGGTGCTCCTGCTCCAGCAGGGGCGTTGGACCTGGTGATCTCTGGAGGTCCCTTCCAACCCCTGCCATTCTGTGATTGTGCCTGCGTGGTTGTGTCAAAAGCCATGCAAGGTGACAAGGTCACCCTGGGTTCTGCTGGAGGACCTGAAGAGCTCTGGGAATGCAGCTGCTTCTCTGGTGTTTCGTGAGAACAGTTTCCACCTCTCCTGGGGAGGTGTTCTAAGGGTAGGTAAGGAAAAGAGTTAGGGACTTTGGGTTTAATAATGCTGAATCAGCACTTCCCACATCACGGCTGTCACTCAAAGTCTATTTTTAGCAGTTTGTGGAGAAGCTGTCTGCAGAAAAGCTCTGTGTCAGGACAACAGAGAAGGCAGAATTCAGCAGCAGGCACGAATGACAAATTCCTGTGCTTGCTTTGCTCTCCTCCAATATCCACAGACTGGGAAGTGCCTGTGCGATGGCTGGAGCAGGGCAAGTCACTCCCGGGCTCGGGCAGATGCAAACTTGGAAACAAGGAAGAAGCAAAGCAACATCTCCCTCTGCGGGAGTCCCCCAGATTGCACCCCCAGGCTCTGCAGCTGAAATCTCCTGCTGCTGACTGGCTGCTTGTCTGCTGGACCCAGCCTGCTGCTGACTCCTGAGAGGCTGGGGGGGCTGAGTCAGCAGGTGCTGAGGTGTGACCCATGACTACTTCTGACTGAAGTCTTGGGGTTTTTTTTGCAGCTACTCACCGTTTGTACTGTGAAAGTGTTTACAAATGTCAATGAGAAAAACAATCTCTAAGTTTTACTCTGTTTTTAAATTGTAATGGGCTGGCCTGCAGCATCACTGGTGTGGCCAGCAGCACCCCCTGGACTTGGCACTACTGAGACCACACCTCAAATGCAGTGTTTTGTTTTGGGACCCTCACTACAAGAAGGGCATTGAGGGGCTGAAGTGGGTCCAGAGAAGGGCAATGAAGCTGGGGAAGGGTCTGGAGAACAGGGCTGGTGAGGAGCAGCTGAGGGAGCTGGGGGTGTTTAGTCTGGAGAAGAGGAGGCTGAGGGACGACCTTCATGTTCTCTGCTACCACTTGAAAGCAGGTTGGAGTGAGGTGGGGGTTGGTCTCTTCTCCCAGGGAACAAGTACTGGGACAAGAGGAAATGGCCTTTAGGTTCAACATTAGGAACAACTTTTACACTCAAAGAGTGGTCAAGCCCTGGAACAGGCTGCCCAGGGAAGTGATAACCCATCCCTGGAGGGGCTTCAACGTCAAGTAGATGCATTGCTTAGGGACATTTTTTGGTGAAAGTTTGGCAGTGTTGGGTTGATGGCTGAACTCAGTGATCTTGGAGGCCTTTTCCAGCCTTAATGATTCCATGATTGTGTTTGCATGTGTTGCTTTTGATGGGGTAACCAGCAGGCAACTAACCATGTATCACCAGCTCCATCCATCCTTCTGTGCCTNTTCATGGCCTCCTCTGGACCCACTCCAACAGTTCCATGTCCTTCTTGTGTTGGGGGCTCCAGAACTGTGCACAGGACTCCAGTCCGACCCTTCCATACAGTCCCTGGAAGAAGCAGGAACCACAGAGGGAGGAAAACAACACAGTGCTGAACCCAAGCAAACTCCTGGGGTATGAGACAGACTTTTCTTCTGTTGTCTTCAGATGGTGTCATTAGGCACAGTAAGAACAAGCAGATGCCTGCAACTTGTATGTAATTTTGGGGTGGGACACAAATATTCCTTGTTGCTCTACTTCTATAAAGGCTTATGATTGATTTTGGGATATGTTATTCCCTTCTACATACTTCTTGTCTTGAGGAGGTTTTTGTCCTTTAAAGAATGGCTTATGGAAAGCACTGGGGGGAACATCAGTGAGAAGCATGCCAGGGTATTCATTTGGAAGTGCTTAGAGAGCCATTCTGAAGCTTGTGGATCAAGCAGGCAAGCAGAATTAGTCTCAAGTGCCAGCTGACCTGTCCTAGAAGCTGAGCTATGGAAGGTAAAGCATTCTCTGGGTGATCATTGTGGTCAGTGCTTCCCAAGCATTTCATACCATGGAAAAATGGTCACACAAGCTGTTTGTTGGGTAATAAATGAACACGAAACATGAGCATGAAGGGAAAAACAACCCAATCTTTCAGTGTGCTATTTTGAGAGGAAAAGAAGTGCTTGGTGACTTCCTGAGCTCCAGTGAGTAACCCTCATGGCTTGGGAATGTGCCTCTTAAATTAATTTTTGATTTCCCTATATGCTCTGCACTGAATTCTCAGAGGTTTCTGTCTCATTAATATTGTAACATTTTTCTAAGGTCTGGCCAGTTCTGAGAAAATAAGGACTGTGGAGTTTGATGCTAAATTACCCTTCTCACACATGGAAGCATTTACTTTTTGTGCAGCCTTTCTCCTGAATGCTCCTCATAGTCTTAAGCTACTCAGTAAATTGGTGGATTTTATCACTGAAGTCACCTTTTAGGTGCTAAAATGAAGAAGAGAAAACAATTTTCTTTCAGTAGATGGTTTTCGTAAAGCCACAGGCATGCAGGAGTCCCAGCAGAGCTAAATCCCACCATTGTGTACCCTTATTACCCTGCTTATGCATCGTGGTCTGCACACGTGCAGTCTGTTGGTATTCACTTACTGGGATTGTATCTCTGGAAACTGGATTGGCAAACAAAACAACAACAGCTCACTCAAACCCCAGCCTCAAAATATAGTCAGGTTTTTGTTTGGCTTTTTTTTTTTTTTTTTTGCACTAAGAGGAAATTTGTTCCTCCTCTTTGGACCCATTTGCATTGCAGAATGTTTCTGGGCTATTGTGGCCAGGGTTTTCCACTGTGATTAGTGATTGTGTTTCTGTAAACAGAGCTGTGGAGCTCATTAATCACTTTAGAATGTCTTGTATCACCTCAGAGGAGGTTCTCCTCTCCCTCTGCTCTGGTCCAGAGACCACATCTGGAGCATTGAGTCCAGTTCTGGGCTCCTCAGTTCAAGAGGGACAGGCATATACTACAGAGTGTCCAACAAGAGGGCTATGAGGATGATGAATCATAGAATGGTAAGGTTGGAAAGGACCTCAAGGATCATCCAGTTCCAACCCCCTGCCATAGGCAGGGACACCTCCCACTAGCACAGGTCACTCAAGGCCTCGTCCAACCTGGCCTTGAACACCTCCAGGGAGGGAGCAGCCACAACCTCCCTGGGCAGCCTGGGCCAGTGTCTCACCACCCTCACTGCAAACAACTTCTTCCTAACATCCAGTTTCAATCTCCCCTCTGCCAGTTCAAACCCATTGCCCCTTGTCCTGTCATTACAAGACCTTGTCAATAGTCCCTCCCCAGCCTTCCTGTAGCCCCCTTCAGATACTGGAAGGCTACTCTAAGGTCTCCTGGAAGCCTTCTCTTCTCCAGGCTGAAGGGTCTGGAACATCCTTCTTAAGCCCCTTAGCACTCAAAGTGGAGCATACTTGAGCACACAGAATCACAGAAGGTCAGGGGCTGGAAGAGACCCCCCCAGCTGCCAGAGCAGGGTCACCCAGAGCAGGTCACACAGGAACACATCCAGGCAGGCTTTGAGTATCTCCAGAGAGGGAGACTCCCCAACCCCCCTGGGCAGCCTGTTCCAGGGTTCTGTCACCCTCACAGGGAAAAAAAATCCTCATGTTTGCATGGAACTTCCTATGCCTCAGCTTCCACCATTGCCCCTTGTGCTGTCGCTGGGCATCACCCAGCAGAGCCTGGCTGCAGCCTCCTGCCGCTCTTTATGTATTTCTAAACATGAATGAGGTCACCTCTCAGGCTCCTCTTCTCCAAGCTAAAGACCCCCAGCTCCCTCAGGTTCTCCTCTTAACAGAGCTGTTCCATTCCCTTCAGCATCTTGGTGGCTCTGTGCTGGACTCTCTCCAGCAGTTCTATGTCCCTCTTGAACTGGGTGCCCAGAACTGGCCCAGAACAGGACTCCAGGTGCGGCCTCAGCAGGGCACCATGGATGTGTCAGGACACGATGCGGTGAAGGAGCTCAGCCAGCAGATGGAGTTTGAATTGCATTTAACCAGCAGAGTGTGAGACTGGCTCAGCTGGAACTGTGCTGCTGGGAATGCCTCTCTGGGTCGTTGCAGCTCCCATCCACTGTCAGAACATTTCTCTGTAGGCCACACCATGCTGCAAACTTGCTCGTGGTGACTTTGGAGCGATCCGGAGGAGCGAACAGCCAGGAGGGGAGAAGGAGCTCTCAGAGGAATGGAATTCCCAATTTAAGCCTTTTTAATTTTTGCCTTGATGGTAAGAAGTAGGCTTAGGGTAGGTTTAGGGCAGAACTTGATGGCAGTGCTTTGCTAGAAGCTGCATTAAGCACTGTGAGAGATAAGAGGGTCAAGAAATACCTGACAGAAATCGTAATGCTGCACTGGTGGCAATGGGAGGTGGATGAGACAAGGGTTTGTGGCTTCTGCCACTGAGCTTCTTATGAGTCTAGTGCTGAACAACAGTCAAAGCAAGAGAAAGCAGAGCTGGCCAGCCCTTCTGAGCAGGATATGGCCATGGCTGGCATCTGCCCAGGAGCACAGCCAGGCTCCAGGGCTTATCCCCCCATCCTGGAGCCAAACTGTGTGGTCTGGCATCACTTTATTTTACACAATGAGTTCTGGCTTGAGGTTCAAGACAAAACTTGATTTCTGAATGCTGCTCTGGTAAGCTGCTCTGTTCTGCAGGCAGTTTCTCTTGTTACCCAGAAGTGTGTTACGGGTGTGAAAAGAACAAGGTTTGGTTTGGCTAATAGAGATGTAAGCAGCCCTGGCATCCAGGGAAGTCCTGATGTCCAGGTTTTGGGGGACAAAAAGATGAAAACAAAAAGTTAGAGCAGACCGCGGGATTGAAGGGTGAAATGTTACACCCTTCTGACAGGAATGGCCTGCAGCACCTCATGGAGGTGCAGTCCATAAAACCTAAAATCATGCTGGACACAGAAACAGCCAAAGAGGGAAGGGAAAGCCAAGCAGACAGGCAGGGCAGGGCCTGCCAGGCTGCCCTGACTTTGTCTGAGCTGTGCAGGAGAAGCAAGAGAATTGGCAGCTGTTAAAAGCAGAGGGTGGCACAACCCAGCTGCTGCAGAGGCAACAGGAACCACAGGCAGGGCACTCAGGGGGAATACACAGGCTGAGATTTCAGGTGTGGGGGCTACAGGAGAACTGCTGCCTTCATCTAAAGCAGTTCCTGAACTGAGGATGCAAACCTCTGGCAAAGGACTCAGGGGAGAGATGTGAAGCACCACAAAAAGCATCTTCGAAGCAGCTGCCACAGGCTGCAGCACAACTGCTGGAAAGTGCTCAGGCTTTTGGAGGCACTGAGACATCTTTCGGGTCCTTGCACCTGAAAATGTGCTCCAATCAGTAAGGGACCTGCTCAGCAGAATGCCTGGGAAGAGAGGAGGACATAACAGGAGCTACAAAATGAGCATCTCCACACCCATAAGGGATGCAGCAGTTGGGGAGCAGATGGACAGACAGCACCAGACCTGGCAAGAATTTACCACCAAATACCCTCAGCTCAGTGAACACATTTCACCTGGCAAGGAGAATTTTCTCCATGCTAGGTGCCAAAGTAAGGAAAGTTGGCAAGCAGTGCTGGAGAAAGAGCTGCTGTGGGCAGGGAGGCTGTCGCAAGGCCGGGCAGCGTTTCGGGAGGCAGGCTGGCCCTGCCTGGGTGGGCTCGGGCAGAGAGCCCCACTTTATTCTCTCTGCCTTGCTGGCTGCAAAACCCAGCAGTATTTTGCTTGCCACCTTAGACAACCTCAGAAATGTACAGACCTGGCTGGTGTGCTTTCTGCCACAGAAGTTTGGCTTTGCTGATCTACAGACCTGTTCCAGCCCCAGCTCTAGAGTTTCAGCTTCACATCATCACTCTCTCACGGCTTGCCAGAAGGCAATGCTGAATCAGCAGCTTGCTCCACGGAGACTTCTTCAAGAAAGCTCCAAAAAGCAAAGGCAATATATTGGGTTCCTCTCTTGAAACAATAAGCTTTAAACTGCCTTTCTGTTCTCTTGCTGCAGTGCTTCATGCCAGCTGTCAGCAGCCTTGTGTACCTGGCCGCTCACAGCCCCAGCATTATCACACCTGCCAAGAGGGAAAGGAGTTGTAGACATAAAGCAAGAAAAATGTGCAGAGGATGGAGGCTGCAACTACTGGCAAGCTGTAAACCTCCCTAAGCTAAGTGGAAGTTCTGCCAAGATTGGGCTAGTTATTTATTTAGTTGTTTGTTTGTTCATTACTTAAATAAACTTATCTTGTGTTATGTATGTGTGTATTCAGTGAAATAGACTTGTGTTATGTGTGTATTCAGTTAAATACACCTATCTCCTTATGTCTGTATATACATCCAGTTAAACCTGCCTTGTTGCTTGTTTTTCATAGAATCATAGAATCAGTCAGGGTTGGAAGGAACCACAGGGATCATCCAGTTCCAACCCCCCTGCCCCTGTGAGCAGGAACACCTCACACTTTCTTGAGCTGCTAAACAAAAATCTAGCTGCCCGTGTTAAGGGGCACGAGGCCAGTGGGATGCACCTGACATTGAGTGGAATCCCAGCTGGTGCCACGCTGCTTGGAGCCCCACAGATGCTCTGCAGTATTTCCAGCACACTGGTTTTTGTTTCAGACGTTAACAGAAATGAGCAGGCACTAAGAAGGAGAGGAGGGAAGGGATTCAGAGTCACAGGTGGTGACTTGCTATGCAAGATCAAGGAGGGCATGGGGAGGTAGTGCATGATTCTAGCTTTCGAGGTGTGTCTGCCCTCCCATCAATCAGTCCTGCCATGGGCTCACTTCTGCTGGGCTTTGCTGTGTGCTGTGTGTGCTGCTGTCCCTGCTGCCAGCATAGCAGCTGCTGGGAGAGGATTTGCTCTCAGAGCATTGCAGAACCAGCTCTCTTGTCGTGTTTTTCCAAGAGGTTTGGGGGCTTTACACTTGCCAGGAACCAGGAGTATTTGGGCAGTCACCTTGTGGGGATGCAACGCCACAGCCTTTCTGTGCACCAGTGCTGCTGGAGATTTCTGGAAGGATCCACTGGTATTTCATACATGTACCCCCAAAATGGCATGTTGCAGGGAGGCTGGGCAGAGCAAGCCTTCATGTCATTAGTCAGTAAATTACAGCAGATGGTTCTCAAATGGCTTCAGCAGCAGTGAGGTTTTGTTCTCTGCAGAGATCCATGCCATCACCTCCACCAAAAGACACAGCAGACGGGAGGTGTTTTAGTATTTTCAGGGCCCTGCTGACTTCTACCAGCCAGAGGGGATGAGGAGGGAGGAACAGAAGGTGGGGAACTGGCCATGGGAGAGGATTATAGAGGATCATCAACCTTGGCTTCTGGGAAACTTGTGATTTTTTGTTGAAGAGCTCTTATTTCTGTGCAGAAGCTTCTGCTGCTGTAGCTCGTTGGGGAGGCCTGTGGTAGCTTTTCACCAAGGCCTGTTGCATTGCTTAGATTGTTCTCCTCAACACATGGTGGTGAAATGTTCACCTCCTGCTGCAGAGCAGTGATGCTGTTGCTGTAGCCTGCTCATGTGCCCCTTCTTTGCAGATGGCTGGGCTGTAGCTGCTGCCATAGACATGCAGCTCTGCTTTCCAATGCTCCTTTCTTTAAGTCTGGGAAGCAGCTCAGCCAGCCACAGAAAGCTGTTGTTCAAAAGGCAAGGGGGACCCCCTCAGCTTTGCTTTCTACCTGAATTAAGTGCTGAAGTCCACAATGAGAAGGTTGTGATCAGTTTGCAGTATGTAAGAATTGCCATTGCAGATGGAACGAGCTGGTTGAAGCTATTGCTGCTGCAAGAGGATTCATTGGAAGAGAGCTTGGTGATTTTCTCTGACCTCTGTCAGACACCCACCCTGAAGATGCCTGTTTTCTCTTTAGACAGTTTGCAATCTTTTGAGTGAAGTGTTTCTAGGTCTGCTTTATATTGATACCTGTAAGTGCTCTAGATTGTGTAACACATGCTGCACGTTCTCCCTGTCCCAGGCACTCCTGTTCTCCAGGCAGCATTAACTGGGCTGCATCTGTTCCCCCAGCAGCACAGAGTAGATGGGGTGCCATGTGAGAACACTTTACTGTGCAACCCCAGTGACCACGTTTTGGTTATCAGACAAACTAACAACTAGAAAACAGAGTGAACTCAATTAAACAAGCAAGCAAATTTTTAAATCACTGTTGAAATTATCTAGAAGCTCAGAGGGAAGGTAGCAGCCTGTGAAGACAGCCTCTGTGTGGGGAGGTGGTGCAGCGTGACTGTGTCTGGGACTCAGTCTGTGCTTCCAAGGAGAAATAAATCCTAAAGGTAGCTGCAGAGCTGCTGGGGGAGTGGGAACGAAGGGATGCTGGAATGGTTTCTGCAGGGTCTGGCAATAAATACTGAGAGGGCCAGAGAAGTTAGGAGCAAGTCCAATGTTTTACTGCAGGGGCGCAGGAGGGAGAGAGCACCACAACAGAAGGCCACGTCCCATGCTCAGCCAGCGTGACAGGAGGTCCCTGCATTGCTCAAGAGCTTCACACAGCTGAGCCTCACTCAGCTTTTTCCCTTTTTCTGCCTGAGTCCCAAATCCAGAGAGGCTTCTCTGTGGGAGGTTTGGAGTTCCATCTATTTCACAGTCTGGTTGATACCCACAGATGAGAATTACTGGCAACAAGAGCTGCTGCTGGCCACAGCCAGCTGCTGAGTAACAGAGGTGGGATTTTAGTTCTGGGAAGGATCAGCCTTTCCTCAGGAGCCAGCTCAGCTCCAGCCTGTGCATCCAATACTGCCATCAAAGAGGTTCAGACACAAGACAGAGCTTTGGCGTCCCAGAGACACTCATCGTGGTTTTAGGCAGCTGACAGCAAGATAATGAATGTGCAGCAAAGATCTCCACGGAGGTATCAGAAAAGTACAGGGGCAAACAGATTTGTTGGGGAAGCAGAGGTAACCCAAGTCCTCTCCTGGTGACGTTCTCAGCAGCACTGTCACTCATGTCTCCAGCCAGCCTTCCTCTGGTGCCAGCAGGGAAGCCAAACTGCATTTTCCTCAGGAGGGAGTCCCCTTTTGTTTTTTTTTCTCTCTTTTCCATTGTATTTTCTTCTTTGTTTTTACTCATTTTTTCCTAGAAGCATTTGCTGTGTTCTGTAGCAGAGAGCTGGTGTTGCTCCAGCTCCAAACAATGAAAGGACTCCTTCTGGCAAGTCTGTAGTCCACGTTGAGCATTTGCTTGCTGCAGGCAGTGCCTTGGAATGGCACTGGAGCATTAGCAGAAGAGTTACTTCATGGTAGATTTCTTTGGATCAAATCTGACCCCCTAAAGAGGTTATTGAAAAGCTTAAACCCCAAACATGCCAAGGTTTACACTAAATAATGGAAACAACCGAGAGGCAAAGCAGAACTACCCGAAGGTTTCCTCTCCATGGCTGTAAGGAAATGCTCTCCACTGCCAGCAACTGGCCAGATGTGCTGTCCAGAGGTGAATCTCTGCTGCCTGGCTGCAGCTTTCGAACACATCAGGGTCTGAAGCTGTTGTACAAGTGGCAACAAAACCAACTTACTTTGTGGTCTCATTTTCAGCCTGACAGCAAAGAGAGTAAAAAGCCAAGAGCAAAGGACAAGTTTGAAATCATCTTTAACTGATCTAAACTGGCTTCAAACCACAGTGTACTAGAAGTATGCTTGAGCTGCCCCTTGGGGAGACTGCCACAGCTCCACCAGAATGGTGTTGCTGCAGCCCTGGACACCAGAAGACAGTGTGTTGATGGGGCCTTGCCCCGGTGTCACGCAGGAGGTTGCAAGGCAGCCGTGCCCAGGCGATGCTCTGCGCTCGATGTGGTGCAGTTCCCACGTCTGACCTACAGATCCTGCGGGTTTGGTCTCATTCAGTCGTGTCTGAGTCCAGCAGCATGGTGTGGAGGGGCCAGCAGTGCTGTACCTTACCTGGTTCTGTGGGAATGAAATTACAGCTATGAGTTTTATTAGCACTTTAGCACAGCCTCTTTCACTGTGATTCATATTGCCTGCAGAGATTGGTTTTCTTTACCACTTAACCTTCCTCAATATTGCTGCCTGAACCAAATTTATGTCTGGGATAAAGCAATGTCCTCCTCTTATTGAATCCAGGTCCTTTTCATAATGAAACCTAAGGTCATGTGATCTTTGATTGGGCTGCTTTGGATTCTTTATTGAAAATGTATATTACAGATTTTTATGACATTAATGAAATGTCCCAAAATAAACGACGGCATAAAAAAATAATTAATGTCTCTGCTTGCCTCATTATCTCTTTGGGCTTGATTTGTGTTCAGAGAGCTGGAATCTCATCTGACTTTGGATTTCGGGGTATTTGGGAGCCCTACCTCGTGGTGAAATTTAGGACTGAGGGAGAGGACTCATTTCATGGCTCCAGTACTGTTTCTATTTGCTCACAGCCCCCTGGGCAAATTGCGTTCTCGTCTCTGCAGGATGTTATTCCACCAGCAGCACCCCACAGTGTCTGAGTGCCTTGCAGCTAAGCAAGGCAGGGGGCTTGGACTCAATGATCCCTTTGGGTCCCTTCCAACCCCTGACATCCTGTGACCCTGTGACTGTGTGATCCAGCCAAGGTCTGCCATGCTCCTTCCCTCTTTCATCCTCTTTCAGGTTTTGCCGTGGGGTTTAGATCTGCCTGCTGCCATGTGTCAGTGGTACAGAGGCAGCAGCTGTGCAGCAAACACTCACACGTTGGCTTTGCAAGGCCTCTCAGCTTTATGGCTTGAGATTCAGAAAGCTGAAGTGAGGGTATGAAACCATTATCATCTTGCAAGACAGAAATAATTATAAAATCCATCTGGATTTCATTATCTGTACATATATTTTTATGTTCCTCCAGCATCCTGGAGATCTTTAATCACAAATTAGAGCGCTTGCAGCCGGAGCTGCGCAGGCTGCGCTCCCAGATCGCTGACAATCGAATTATCAGGCAGCAGAGCTTGTCTTGTGATGCATTAAACCATCCTGGGATAGAGAGAGGTTGTGATTGCTTATTAAGCCTCACAGACAAGTTCTGACTGTCAGCAGAACTCCGTTTCTCTGAAGGCAAACATTCCTTGGTGGGCAATAGCAGCAGTAATGTTTTGATTACCCCTCGGAGCAGCACGGTGCTGTCCGAGCACACAGCGCTCTGCCTGGGAGGTGTTTGCAGACCCCCTCTGGTGCAAGGCAGGGAGCTCGGGTGCCCCTAGCTCGGGTGCTCCTCAGATTGCAGCTCTCGCCCCGCTTGGGCCTTGCCGAGGGAAACCATCTGCGGGGTACTTGCAGAGCTTGGAAGCCCAGCCCAGCCCAGCGGCTGCCTGACATTTATTGACTTCCTGCACCATCTAGTGGGGATCAAAATTAATTGCTCTCATTTTCTGAAGGGTCTGAGCCCTTCGGCGTGCCCATGGCTTCCTCGCCCAGGCACTGAGGAGACCACTGGAGGGCCCAGCTCTCATCGCCCTTTGCACAACAGAGTGAGGCTTCACTGGGATCATCAATGCCACCCGACATGGTCGATTAGTGCTCCTGGAGCAGATTGTGTACAGTGGCACAGAGAAGTCAGCCCTGGGCTGTCCAAGAGGACCCCTGGGAAGTGCGGAGCACACCATAGAGCTTTGGGTGTGTGCAGGACCTTGGTGCCAGGCAGGTTTCCTGGCCGTGGGAAGCAGAGAGCACAAGGAAGCTTTAGAGAAAACAGCTGCAAGTTGTTCTGGTAGGTTCCCATCGTGGCTGGGGGGCTGGGGTGAACTTCAAGGCCTTTCAGTGTCATTCCTTACCCTCTCTTACCACCTGGCTGGAGGTACAGCACCGAAGCTGTCCTGAGTGACCAGGAGTTAGGAGAAACACTTCGTATCAGATTTTTTCTCAGGTTCCTCAGCAGACCACAGAGGAGGAGCCCAGCCCTGATCCTGCAGGTGGAAGCAGAAATGAGTACTGTCACCTTGGTGGGAGGCATTTCCTTACAGGTACTGTGCTTAATTAGCAGGGAACAAGATGACTTTGGGTGATTGCACTCCTGATTGTCTCCTCAGGAAGGAGCAGTTGGCTTCTTTCCTGTTGCTGGGCAACACAGATATGCTTTGAAATTTGGTTAAAGGAAGTGAGTGAGAAACGTCTTTAAATAGAGCTGACATCACTACGGAGGCAACCCAAGTGCTATAAACAGCCAGGAGGCTGGAAAATCCCACCCACGGAACAGGGCTGATGGCTTAATGAATTGCCTGAGGAAGGAATCTACAGAAGTGGAAGAAGGGGAGAGAGATCCCCCACCCCAAGGAAGAGAGGGAAATGTTCCCAAATGACTGTGCTGGTGATTCCTGGTGCAGCCCTTGGTCAAGCAGCTCATCACCTTTCTCAGGGTCTCTTGGCTGCCCATGGCCACCTCTGTACACAAGCATCACGACACACTGCAGGCACATCAGAGTGCTGCAGGCTAGAAACTGCTCTGCTGGAAAGTGTTCTTGGCTGCAAATCGTCTTCCCTTCCAGATCAGGGCTTGTCTTGCCCTGGCATTGCAGCAGGATTTCCTTTGAGTAGCAGGGACCAAGTGTGTTTGAAATGCTGCCCTTGTAGTTTGATAGGTCCTTCGCCCTGGCGGCTCAGCCCTGCTCACCTCCTCTACCTCACGTCTGAGCTCCTTTGAGGAGCAGCATCACAGGGTTCGTGCCAGACTCCTGGGCACTCTCACTCCTGAGGCTGCAAAGGAGCCTCAGCAGCAAGAGGAGAAGTGGGCAGCTCTGGTCATAAAGGAGGAGCTCATCTCTAGACGTGATCCCAGGCAGCACTCTAACCACTTTCTAACCCCAAAATAGCTAAAAGCAAAAGAGCCCAAGCCTCTCCTTTTTATAGCTTGGAGNCCTTCTTGGGCAACTCCCTCCAGGCTCTCACCACCCTCATGACGAAGAACTTCTTCCTAACCTCCAGTCTGATTCTTCCCATTTCCAGCTTTGTTCCATCCCCCCCATTCCTATCACTACCTGACAGCCTAAAAGGTCCCTCCCCAGCTTTCTGGGCAGCTTTGCTGTCTATCACTTTCCACAGCGAGATTGTCAGTGTGTCCAGCTAATAGCTTCTTTGCTTCTCACTGTAATGCAGATCACTGTCACACACACACTAAAAAAGCTGTTGTGGACTTTCGATGGGTGCTAATGACTAATGGAACCCCAACAACTCTCCCAAAGCACAAAGGTGGGTCAGATGAATGGTTTGTGTAAAAGTGACTCCCGGGGAACCATCAGGTGGGAATTAAAATTTAATTTAGAAGGCACTGTCAGTGCGGCGGTGCTGCTGGTGGTGATTTACTTGATTGATCGCTGGTTTCTTTCACCTTTGTGAGCCTTAGCTTTTTACTATCTGAGGAAATTAAGGCTGAATTGCAGCAGGAAATTCCTTGTACCCAGGTGTTTCTGGTTATCCCGCGAATAACTGGGCTGGTGGGGAGCTGAGGATTAGGATGGGATGGTTTGGAATCTAAATGATTCTCATCCCTCTGAACCACACATGGACATCCTGGCAGCTGCTGGGTTTATTCCCAGAGAAGGATGGGGAAGCCCTGCTGAGCTGGGGGGCAGCAAGCAGAGATCATTCCAGAGTTCCTTCTCAGCAGTCAGGGGGAGATTCTGGGTTTGTGGGGCTGTGCTGAGCTAAGGGGCTGAGTTGGGCTGGGCTGTGACTTGAGTTGCCTTAACAAGGCTGCCACATACTTTGCAGCTCTCATCCTGCAGCCTGGCTTGTGCTCATTTCCCTTACCAGATGGAGGCAGGAAGGACTCAGCCTCAGCTCCACTGACTTGCTGGGAGATGAGTCAGGCTGGAAGGCCTCCAAATGTCTGAACTGCTCTGTTGTGAAGGAGCACAATGAAGATCAGTGATAATTCAGTGAGTGATGACCCTGTGTGGGACTGTGCTGGTGGTGGTGGCAGGCTTCATAACTTAACTGAGGGAGTGAACAGCAGAAGAATGGCACCTGGGCAGGAGCAGTGCTTCCTCCCCTTACAGCTCTGGTGCAGTGCATGGCAGGCACTGCTGGCCAGCCCAGTGTTCATGGAAGTTGCCCACCAACTTTTCTTCCCTGGAAGGCTCTGGGAATGCAGCTTCTCCAGGGATGAGGTGATGTGACAGAGCAGGCCCTTTAGCAGTGACCTCTGGATGTCTGGGCTCTGTGTGACTCATTCCTGGGGTTTGCAAAGGTTACCCAAACACAGGCTTTGCCTTCTGTCCTGGGCTCCAGAGCCTCCTGAACTATGAGACTTTGGTCAAAGGAACCCTCAGCAACACTGACAGAGACAGGAATAAACCTCCTAGAGCCTCCATTGAGCTTCTCAAAATGTAGATGATGCTCCACTCCCACTTGTTGTGAGAAAGGCAGAGATCCCAGGTGATGGAAGTGTCCTTCCTTTGCCCAGAGCTGAGGAAATCAGATGTCCTTTGCTTCAGTGAAAATAACTGTTGAATCTGTGGAGCTGCTGTGGGCATGCAAACTGGCAGCCTGGCATGGAGAAGAAACAGCATGAGAGCAAGCAAGAGAATTATTTCTCCAAGCATTCAAAGCTCTGATACCTGCAGACCCCTGGGCTTGGTGCAGTCTCAGAGCTAAGTGGATGGGAACAGGAGCATTTCCCTTTAGCAGTCATTAAAGAAAACGACTTCAGATTATTGACATTATCAGGTGCTGCTGGAGCAGCCTGGTGGAGTGATAACCAGGGACATCTTCCTGGACTGCACCAGCAGGCACGGCCTGAGTTCTGAGCACCACCAAAGGCATCAGCTGTCCTCCCTGGTGCTGCACACCTCAGAGGCAGCAGCCCCAGGACAGACAATGCTCTGCAAAGTGCCTTCGGTGCGAGCGGCAATGTCATTTGCAGGCACGGCGGCAGAGAGAGCCCTGCCCTGCAGCAGGAGACACGCAAGCAGCCACATGGAAGTACTTTCATTCAGCATTACCCATCAGAGGAGATGGCTGTTGCAGACAGGTAATTGAGTTCTGAACTTTAGATGTGTGCAATGCCAAGAAACGTTAGGGGCTGTGGAATGCTGAATGCAGCCCTGCACCATCAGAGCCCTGCAGAGCCAGAAGGGAACCAGAGCAAAGCTCTTGCTGAGCTGATTGATGCCTTCGCTGGAGCCGCAGCAGTGTTCCCGTTGGTTTGGAAAAACCTGCACTCTGCCGTCTGTCTCAGTCATGGGATGCACAACACCAGCCTGGGCGTTGCCACCTTCTGATGTCATTCTGACTGTCTGCCAGGGGGCGAAGTGTGGAGCTGATGCCCCCTTCCAGTCATCACCCCTGCCTCCATCATTCTGACGTCCCTACTCCCAAACCTGGGAATCCAAACAGCTCCAGGGTAGGTGGATTTTTCCACTCTGTTCCAGGTCTAATTCCTCTTTCATACTGCTACCATAGTTCTTTCCCCACCTCCCACTTGTCACTTTATGGCTCGCTGAATCTGTTGCCTTTAATGCTTGGAAATATACAGTTAAAATCACCTTAAAATATACTAATATGCCTTTTTATTTGAAAGGCTTATTTCTCTGAAAGGCTTTTCCCCCTTCTTATATGAGGGCATGCTCTCTAATATTAAACATTTTTAAAGCAAAAAAATGGGTGCACATCTGTTTGATATTTAACTGGAAACAAATGGTGAGAGTGGGGAACATGAGCAAAATGATGCTTTAGATAGCTATGAAAGGTCATTTGGGCTTTAAACTACAAAGGATGAATAGGGGCACATGACACACATAATAAAGGCAGAGATAGGTTGAAAATGCCTTTGGGCTATGCTGAGGTCAGCTGCTGGCTTGCAAGGAAAGACACATTTTGGCCCTCCTGGTTTTTTGCCACCCGAAAGCGTGGAGGAGCAAGCTGGGATCTGAGTGCAGGGAAGGTCACTCAGCCTCTGCTCTAAACCCAGCATGCTTTCCTCTGTTGTTTTCCTAAGGGATGCTGAACTCTTAAGCCTGATAATTAAATAATTGGCCCCAAACTCACCCACTTTCTTTTCCTGGCTGAGAATTGGAGAAGGATTTGGCTTGTAGTGCTGAAGAAGCTGCTGCTTGTGCTCTGCCTTATGAGTAATCTCTCACTATCAGACATCTGGATGAGCTGCAAAAAAAAAAAAATGTGTGTGCTCCTTTCTGGCATGGACAGGAGAGCTTCTGCCAGAGATGCTGAGAACAAGCAAAACTTGGGTCTCCCCTGGGCAGCAGCACCAGGCTGGGCCTTGCTGCTGGGTGAGGGTTTAGCCTGTGCTGGGCTTTTTTGGACAGGGCTGGATTTGAGAGCTGCAGAGCACTCCCTGTGAATTTTGAAGGGGAAATGAAGTGGGAAATGGACCAGTTCTCATTTAGAGCTGGCACGAGACCAAGCCAATGGCAGCAGATGAGATTTCCAGCAAAACCTTCCTGGAAGGCAAAGGAGTGCAGGGACAAGAGGCTGGTTGTAATCGGCCTCCAACCATCTGCTCCTGGAAGTGCAGGGCAGGGCAGGAGTAGCACCTTGACGGTAAAACTGAGATGGAAGCAACACCTCAGATGTGGTCATCAGGTGGCTTCTGCATCTGCCAGGACATCTTTTCTGCTCTTAGAGATAGATCAGCAAAGAAACATGGAACAAGAAGGTCAAAACCTTACAGAGAGCTCCAGCTTACTTGAAGCCTTGTACTGGATTCTATACTGAAGGGGCAAAGCTTGAGTCTTACTGTTTCTTTGCAAAGTGACAGAACTTTGAAGTTGATTTCCCCCTTCTTCCCTCCCAGACACAAGTAGGTTCTGGGCCCTGGCAGGAATCTTTCAAATCCTGCCTGCAAATCATGAGCTGTGTCTGAACTTCAGACATGAGGTGCACGCACGTTTAAAACATTTGGAGCTGAACCTCATTGCATTTTCTGAGTGTTCCTGAGCTTTGTACTCCAGTCTGCAATCACTAGAAAGCAAATTGTCCATAGCTCCATCCCATAACAGGCAGGTTATTAATGGGAACCAGGTATCCTCCTTCAAAGGAACAGGACCAGCAAGCATCATGCCTGTTTCTCATGTTCTAGAAATCATTTCACACTTTTAATGATTATTCCAAGTGGAGGGGGGGGAAAAAAACCAACAACCCCCCCCCCCCCAAAAAAAAAAACCAACAAACCCAAACCAAAAAGCTGGACAATAAATTCAGGAGCTAGCTGGGCTACAGAAAGGTACAAACACATCCTCTGCCTAAAGTGCCTCTTATTAAAGCCTGCTCATGCCAGGCACATGAGCTGCCAGCTGCCAACCTGAGGGCAGGCTGGCAAGCAGCCGAGCCAGCTGCCGTGGTTACGGGGCCGTTGCAGAGCTCAGCGTGTATGGAGAGCGATCCCTTTGTTCCAGATGGCTTCCATATAGTGACACTACATCCTGTGTAGGAGAGGTCAAGGAGTGGATTATCAGCAAGTGTTTCAAGTCAAGAATGAAGGGACCTGGCAGAGCAAGTCTGCACAAAGCCTGTTCTGTGTTCCTCACCGGCGCCCTGACCTCCGCATCTCGGTGCCTCTTCGTCCCCCTCTGCTGCCTCCGTGTGCCGAGCACGGCGCTGGCTAATGTGGCAGCACGGCACTGCCCTGGCAGGTTCTGAGCAGCAGAAAATAGAGCAAAAGCAAACTCTGGAAGTCTGGCTGAAATGTTGAGCTGTAAGCAGGGAGGCCAGAAGCAGGGAGGGAGCAGCACAGGGAAGAATCCTCATGCCAATCCCCTTCCCCATCTGCTTCCCTATGCCCATCCCCATCTCTATCTCCATTCTTATCCCCTTCCTCATCCTTATTCTCATCCTCATCTCCACCCCTATGCCCATCCCCACCATCCTGCTGCCCAGCACCTTGGAGGCAGGACTCATGCTGCAGTTGCAGTGTATTAAGCCTGCTGTGATTAATGAGGAGGAGATGGAAAGCTCATAATCCTCCAGGACACTTCTCACCATCCTGCTCTCCTCGGAGCATCCCTGATCCTCAGGGTAGCATCAGGAGTGCCCCCTGCTCTGCAAGAAGAGCTTGGCTCCTCTCCCCTTGTCTCATACTCCAGACCCAAGCCCCAGCAGGATGTCACAGCAGGGAGAGCATCTGGGACAGCCAGGTGGGCTCACCTCCCTCAGCCCAGGATTGAGGCCAGCATCAGCCAGGAGCTCGCTGGTTTCCCTTCCCAGCCCAGCACTGCCGAGACCTCTCTCTGTATCCCCAGCCACAGTTCTGCCTGGGTTCTGCTGAAATTAGTGCTCCCCTCCAAAAATCACTGTAAGTTTTCAGGACTATTTTTCCCCTAGAACAGTCTGATCATGAACCGAGGAGCAAATTCCTCTCTCCTTTGGCCCCGGAGAGAGAAAATTGCAGAGCACAAGCTTGGGGGTGGTGCCAGAGAGGGGAGCTCCTGCAGCCACTCAGCCTTCTGCTCCTGCTTTCCCATCCTACTTCCACCATCACCACTGCCCCTTTCTGCCACCTTCAACAGCAGCTTTGATTTCTTTTCCAAATGCCAAAATGTTTCTTTCTGTCTCTGGGAGCATTACAGCAGACATTGGTAAATATGCAAAATTAATAACTGCATTTTAATAACTCCTGACCTCTGATTGCTGTGCAGTTCTAAACCTCACAGGGATATTACCAACCAAGTAAAAATTGTATTCCATTTGAACATTCCTCATCTAATATCCCCACTGCAGTCAGCATTTCAAGGAAAACAGAGTTACCAGTGCTGGATCTCTGGTACCTAATGAGTTAGCTTTGGCTGGGGCTCAGGAGCTTTTGATGGCTGTGCTTTACAGTGACCACTCAGAGGCTTTAGCTGTGCTGGAATTCACCTCCTCGTTTAATGAAGTTAAATTGGGGCTGAGGGGAGTGTAGGCAGCTGAGTACAGCAATGCTGGAGAAAGTGCACCCAAGCCCTCAGCTCAGCTCTGCTCCAGAGGAGCAGCATGCCTGGGGCTGGAGGCAGCAGCCTCTGGCATGGGCCAAGGCACTGGGTGCTTCGAGGGTGCTTGTGGAGGACTGCATGGTGAGAGCCTCCCTCTTCACCCTCTCAGCATCTATCAAAAGGGAGAATAACTTCTGCTTCGGTTTCTAAGTCACAGAATCATTAAGTGGTTTGGGTTGGAAGGGACCTTTACAGCTCGTCCACTCCAACCCTTCTGCAGTCAGCAGGGACAGTTGTGACTAGAGCAGGTTGCTCAGAGCCCCAAACAGCCTGACCTGTGATGGTGCCAGGGATGGGAAAGCCCTTTGAAATTTGTAAAAATTCTGTGGCAACAGAACCAAGAGCAGAGGATAAATGTCCTTATTGCCCCCTCAAGCACCTTCTTTGTTAGCCTCTCCCTAAGGAGCTGTGGAAAACCCCTCAGCAGGTGGCATTTCACTCTGCTGCTGAAGTGTATGAAGTTGTTCTTCTCCAATGGAACAGGTTGCCCAGAGCAGCTGTGGAGGCTGCAGTCCTGGAAGTGCTCAAAGCCTTGGGCAGCCTGGTCCCTGCCCATGGCAGCGGGTCGGAACTCAATGACCTTTAAGCTCCCTTCCGACCCAAAGCATTCTGAGATTCTGCAGTGCCTCCCTTCCTGCGGGCAGTGACAGAAGGAGCTGGCCAAGGTGTGTCCCAGGTGCCAGCAGGAAGCAGCAGCCCCACACACCGGCGGGGAAAGGTGGGAGCCTTGCGGTGCCTGCGGGGCTGGTGCCTCCCTGCCGTGCCGAAGCAGAGCAGCAAACACAGAGCAGGCATCAGGAAGGGTCTGCTTTGCTTCATTGTAGCAAAGACTTCAGATAGTTGGTTTAGACTTCTCGGGTGAAGCTCTTGCTGGGTCTTTGTTGGGAGATGTATGGCACTGGGAGCTGGGAGCACATTAGACCAGGTGCGGCTCGGCCACCACCAGCCAATAAACGCTGCCCAGCTCGTTTCTGTTTGCAACCTTGTAACTTCTCCTCTGCCAGAGCACATCTTCCAGAAGGGCATCCTGCCTTCCTCTGGAGACCTCAAGAGATAGAAAATCCAATTCTTCCCCTCGTGATGTGTTAATCATCCTCTGCCCTCGGAGCCTGGGCTTGCTTTCTGCTGTCGTTCAGCTGCCTGCAAACAGCCATTAGCTCTCGTTAGCACATTACAGCTAATGGGAGTTTGCTCTCAACTCCTTTGGACTCGGCTCTCATCTGCGTGGAAGTGCTGCCAGCACTTCAGCATCTCAAGTTTGTGCCTCTTCTCTCTGTGTGACCCTAAAATGCCTGCAAACTCCCAAAGGGTGATGAAAGGGTGATTTGTTCAACAAATCCAAGTGCTGGGGGCTGCACTTTGGCCACAACAACCCCATGCAGAGCTACAGGCTGGGGTCGGAGTGGCTGGAGAGCAGCCAAACAGAAAGGGATCTGGGGGTGCTGATTGACACCCGCCTAAACATGAGCCAGCAGTGTGCCCAGGTGGCCAAGAAGGCCAATGGCATCCTGGCCTGCATCAGGAATAGTGTGGCCAGCAGGAGCAGGGAGGTCATTCTCCCCCTGTACTCTGCACTGGTTAGGCCACACCTTGAGTACTGTGTCCAGTTCTGGGCCCCTCAATTTAAGAAGGACATTGAGGTGCTTGAGCGTGTCCAGAGAAGGGCAACGAGGCTGGTGAGAGGCCTCGAGCACAAGCCCTATGAGGAGAGGCTGAGGGAGCTGGGATTGTTTAGCCTGGAGAAGAGGAGGCTCAGGGGAGACCTTATTGCTGTCTACAACTACCTGAAGGGTGGTTGTGGCCAGCAGGAGGTTGCTTTCTTCTCTCAGGCAACCAGCACCAGAACAAGAGGACACAGTCTCAAGCTGTGCCAGGGGAAGTTTAGGCTGGAGGTGAGGAGAAAGTTCTTCACTGAGAGAGTCATTCCCCACTGGAATGGGCTGCCCAGGGAGGTGGTGGAGTCACCGTCCCTGGAGGTGTTCAAGGCACGTTTGGACGTGGCACTTGGTGCCATGGTCTAGTCTTGAGGTCTGTGGTAATGGGTTGGACTTGATGATCTTTGAGGTCTCTTCCAACCTTGGTGATACTGTGAATACTGTGAAAACCTGCTGTTCTGGCTCAGAATGTGGGATCAGTTAGTACTGGTTCAGGTATCCAACTTGTTGGGTTTTTTTTGTTGTGAGGTAACCGAACGACTGAAATACCCAATATTTTTCTGTGTCGTGTCAGTATATTAGAAGCTGCAAGATCTGGAGTGTTTCCTCATTATTATGTGTAGTTGTTTATTATTTTACTTTCATAATACCATCTGGATCCTGACAGTACTTGTTGCTTCCAGAAGAACTCAAACCTTGCTTGCTATCTAAACCTGTGATTGTAAACCAGGAGAACAAAATGGGAGCAATCTATTCCCCAGATTGAGTTTTCTCTCAGCAGGATTAAAACTGCCACAGCAGTAAAGAGTTTACAAACTCACTAAAGAACTGTAATAACTTCCCTTCTTGCTGCTGGGTCAAGGAAAGGTAAGACATGTTTCCAATCAGCTTTGAATTGAACTCCAATTGTAGGGTTTATTTCACTTTAATCCGTATGCGAGTTCACGTTAGAGGTAAGAGAAATCACAGGGCCGCAGACATGGAGCAGAGTTAATTAAATGCCACAGCTCCTCCTGGAAGAAGCTCTGCCCCTGCTTGGGCAGTGAGGCTGCCAGGGGGCTGCTGAGGGCAAGGCCAGCTGGCAAACAGCTCTGCTGGTGCCACCAGGGCAGCAGCACACCGACTTAGTGACTAAGTGAAGCACACTGACAAAAACCTTGCAGTGCTTGGAAACGGTTGCTTTCTGTTGAGCTATCCCCAAACACAAGCTTCCTCCTCCCCCTTCTCCTGCCTGCCCCACAGCTGACAGGCACTGGGAGGACTCCAAGGAACCTTCTGGGCTCCTTCCCCAGGGCAGTGCTAGCTGCAAACACTGCCGTTAGCCTGAGGACTGGATGCGAGGCCTTCTCTGTTTCCCACTCAGGGTGGGAAGTGGTCTTTTGTCCAAGGAGTTCTGGTTTGCTGTCCCATCTTGTTCTCAGTGTGTTCTGGAACAGAGCTTCTGCCAAGTGCCAGAGTCTCTTCACATGCTTAAAGTTAAGCCTGCATTTCACTGTCCTGCAGGGCTGGGACCTGAGCTCTGGCCACCTTGCAGGATCAGGTGCACTAAGGCCTCGCTGAGCCTTCCACAGGTCTCCTCTGGGGACACAAAATGCAGAGCTCAGCCCTGGCTGCCTGCACCTGGGAGGAGATACATCTTGAAGCAATAAATGCTTGGTTAATGGCTTGGGTTTGGTTTTTTTCACAGCAGAGAGGTGCTCTTGGAGCATCTCCAGTGCTGACAAGCAGTGTGTGGTGCGAGTCAAAATGATGGCTGCGGCTGACCTAAGATCTGCACCTTACTGGGGACTTGGCTGAGGGACAGACACATCAGTGGCAGGATCTGGGGATGAGAGCTGGCTGGATCCTGCACTGTTAACTGCCTGTGGGCACATCCTTACCAGTGTCAGGCTGACCAGCAAGGTACACACCTCATGAAGAATGTGGTTTGAGGACTGGATCTCACTCCTTATGAATGGCTGGGGAAGTTGAGTGCTCATCAAACCCCCCTTGGTGCCTTTCACAGGCCTTGGGTCAGGCTCTGGAAGATCATTTTCTGGGATGCCAACAGCAACTGGCCTTTCTGAGCAGCTCAGCAGAGGAGTGCTTCAGACCCTGCTGAGATGAGCTGAGTCCATGCCAATGGGTTCTGCAGCTTGTCAGAACCATTTTAACAGCAAATTGTCATTTTCCTATATTGTCCTGCTCAGGTGCTCCCAAGAGTCCTTGAAAGTTGTCCTCAAGGCCACAGGTACGTGAAGAGGCTGTCTCCATAGGTGTGCCTAGCAGCCCTTCCCCTGCTTTGGCTCCCAGCTACTTCATTCCCCCTCTCCGGCAGCGTCCTTGTCTGTGCTGAGGTTCTGCTCCCTGCCTTTTCTTTGCTGGGAAGCTCAGGTGCTCAAGGACTCTGTCCTCTGCTCAGAGGTGATTTCAGGGAACTTCCCTGCAATTCTCCTCTTTGGATAAACACTTCAGAACTACTTCAGCAAATTGCAATACTTGCACATCCACAGCAAAGCAAAAGCTTCTGACGAGGACAGTCCTGTGCTCTGTGGGGACTCCACCACCTCCCTGGGCAGCCTGTGCCAATCTCTGACCACTCCTGCAGCAATGTGTCCTAATCGCTAACCTAAGCTTCCCCTGGCACAATTTCAGGCCATTTCCTCTCCTTCTATTGTCTGATACTAGGGAGCAGAGCCCAGCCTCCACCTGGCTCCAGCTTCCTTTCGGGGAGCTGTAGAGAGCAATGAGGTCTCCCTCAGTCTCCTCTTCTCCAGGCTGAACAACCCCAGGTCCCTTGGCTGCTCCTCACCAGCTTCGTTGCCCTTCTAAGCAGGAAGACTCTTTGTGAAGACATCCAGAGCTGCATCCATCACAGCTGAACTCCAGAGGTGTGCAATCAATCTCTTCTCTTCACACCAGCACCTTTCTCTGGTCACGTCTCTGAGGTCAAATGCCAGGAGGAGGTTAATATCAAAAGGTTCAAGACAAGTAGACTGACATCCTTCAGCCTGAATCTGGATGTGCTCATGCCATGAACAGGTCATTGACTCCACAGTGCAGCTGCTGGGAAATACCTTGAAACACTTCAGCTCTCCAGTCAAGGTGCTAGCAGCTCATTGAAACACAACCCAGGGCTGCTCAGAGGGGGTTCAGAGATCACTGCTGCTTCTTCCTCCCTTCCCATCAGGAGGAGGAAGGAAATAGAGCTCAGCTGATATTTTATGTCCTCATGCAGGATGGGGGGAGCCCAGAGCTGAAGCACCTGCACAGACATGCAGCAATCAAGCTGACAGTACCCAGAGGAGCCCCAGCACACACTGGGTCAGACTGGAGAGGGACTGGTTTGCTGGGAGCTACACGAAGAAGATAAATTCCTGATTGCTATTCTCTAGCAAACTAAGATTGAAAATGAAACCAGCCAAGTCCTCCCTTTCATTCCCTTCTTCCCCACTGTTGCTGCAGCCTCCTGCACACACACCAAGCACTGCTCCTGAGCACAGCACATCAGGCTCCTCGCCCAGGCAGCCATGTGGGCAGCTGATGAAAGTCTGCTTTCTGAGCTCATTAGGAGCTTTGTCATTACTCTGAGCTGAGCATGTCCATATTTTTGGCATATGTTTGATCCAACTTGGACCTGAAGAGAGTTGGATGCTGATGTCTGCAGTGCTTGGGAGGAGGAGGAGACTTTCTCCCATCAGTAGTCCCATGCCTGTGCCTCAGTGGCTTATCCCTGTTTCTGGTTATGAGCTACAGGCAGATAGAGGCTTTAGAGGAGATTTGCTTAATGGTCATGATGGAGTTCCTGGAAGCAAAACCTAAGAGGGAAATGCAGCTGTTCCAGGAAGAAATACAGCAGTGCTGTGCATGTGTCCATGAGCAGAGCAGAGCTGGTGATGGTCTTTCCCTGGGGTGTCTGCAGGAGAACAATTCAGCCTTGCTCCATCTCTGGAGTGCAGGAATTATCTGGGATGCAGCAAGGATGTCTTGGGCACAGCTTCCAGTTGCCCATGCTCAGAGATGTGAGTGTGGTCCTTTGTCTCTGAAGTGTCCATGCTGCTGTTCCTGAGAGCTGAGCAGCCCGGGGGAGGGGGGTAAGAAGAACCCTCTAGACATGGAGCTGAATTTCACACTCACAGCCCTTCAGAGCAGAGCTCTGGGATCAGCACTGGCTGCCAACAGGTTTCTGGATGGAATTCCAGGCCTGGAGCAGAGCTTGCAAAGCTTTAACTATTCTGTGGCCTGAGTAGTAAAGAGAGGGAAGTCCTCCCAGCAGGGACCTTCTGCAGCCACAGGCATCAGAGGAGCTCCAGGCAAGCAGGGGGAGCAGCTGGCAGGGGGTCCTCATCACAGCCCCCTCCTTCTGAAACCTGCTGCTTCTCATTTGGTCCATCAGCCTCATCCAAGTGGCAAATGAGCTGCAAGGACCATCTATTTTCCAGGGACTTTAGGGATGAGCGGAGCAGGGAGAAGGAGGTGGCTTGGGGAGTAATTGTAGGTCTTGCAAGTGCATCTGGGTCTCTTTGAGGGCAGAGTGGGTTTGAGCAGGTTCTTTGTCCACAGCCAGAGCTGATAAGCAGGGAGAAATATTTCAATGTGTTCCTGGGTGGTCAGGTGAGATGCTAAGATCTGACAAGGCTGATTTCACAGCTCACACTGCTGCAGCTCAGGTGTCCCAAACAAGGGGAGAAGAGCAGGCAGGAGAACACCACCAGGCTTGGTTGGGTACCAGGGAACTTGCCTGAAGTTGGACTGTTGCCTTCAGCAGGAGTGTTTGTGACTTTAGGCTGCCTCCTTTCTCTGCACCCAGGCTGGCACCTGGTTAGAAGGAAGCAGAGAAGAAACTGAAAAGCAAAATGACTGATCTGATGCTGAGAAGCACCACAGTGGCAGCTCCTCTTGCGTGAGGAACGCAAGAACCAAAGAAGTGTTGGCTTCAGAGGGTTAAACTCTGGGTTTTTCTATCTGGATGCTGCCTCCAAAGGTGACAGAGGAGCACAACCTGAGCTATGCCTCTCTGTTTGAGGAGACCGTTGCCTGATGGAAGGCTGCAAACAAGAATTAACTTTCATCTGCTTTGGTCTGAAATGGCTTGAGAGATATTTCTGTAACCAGCCCATCTCTTTCTTAAATCTCTCTGCTACACATGCAAGAATTTATAGGCAATGTTTGTATCCTTGCCCATTGTTTGTGCTGAAAGCTTCTGTCCTGGAAGAAAAATTGCACTTCCCAGTCCTCATCCCCAGCAGTGTAAATCAGGAGCTGGGCTGAGCACACACACACACATCCTCCCCTGCACAGCCCTCATGTCCTGGGAATGTTTCCCTTTATGAAGGAATTCTGCTTCTCTTATCTTGGTCCCTCAAGCCTCTGATTTGGTTCCTAGGTGGAAAGAGCTGCAGAGCTGAGAAGATGCTGTGGGATGTTTCCAGAGTGGGCAGCATTCCTAGGTAGATGCAGCAATCCCAGGTCTCACTCCAGCTGTGCAGATGACCACATCCCTACTGCAGACAGACTGTGCTCGTGTTGTGGAAGTCCTTGCAGACACCTTGAATCCAGCACCTGGTGCCTCAGACTGGGAAGCAGCTGGGGACCTGCTCTTGATGGACCTTACAGCCCTCCTGGCACAGTGCAGGAGCGTGGGGAGAAGCTCTCAGCACAGCCCAGGGTCTCCTCTGCAGCCTGACCTTGTGTTTGCTCTGCCTTGCCTCCATTTCCTCCTATCCCTGAGACATGAAATGGAGTTAATTGGGGAAGATCATGGCTATTAAAGCAAAGCTCAGGTGAAGTGAGAAGAGGAGGAGATGCAGCAAAGCTGCAGTCCCCATCATCTTCCTGCTCTTGCACTGGGCACAGAAAGGGCACTTCTGCTCTCTGGGAAACTGGAGCAGCTCCACTGGAGCCTGCTGGTTCCAGATCTACCTTGATGAATTTGAGAGCAGAAACTGGCCTGAAGTATGCATAAAAGTTTATTAAAGCTTTGGGACACATTCTGCTGTGCTTGAGTATGTGGTGGGGCAGGGAGCAGGAATTTCCCTCTTCCCACAGGAAAGTGCTCCAGTCTCTGGCATTAAAAAAAGGCAGGACTTAGTACATTTGTTTGCCCAAAATGACATCACTGACTGGCTCAGGCAAGGTCAGTTGGAGTGGGATGGGAAAGGGAGAAGGCAGTGTTCAACCTCTGTTTCCATGTGTCCTGGTGTCCCAAAAAGCATCTTAGCCATGGCCAAAAGGTGCAGATCCTCCTCCTCCCCATCTCTCCCAGCAGGTAGATGAGAACAATGCACATCTGGCTTCCTTGGATGTCCTTGAGTATATCCAGGATCTGATCCTTCCTCAGCCACAAGCGTGGTTCTTGCTTGCTCTGCTCAGTCCCTGACCCCAAGGCACACTCCCTGGGCATGTTGCTGGCTTTGTCCCACCCTGTCCCTCAACAAAAAGATGAGTGATGAGAAGGAGGCGACTGGGTGGTGCCATGGGCACCGTTCCTGCCCCCACCTGGTGTGCTGTGGTGTGGGTCTGTGAGGAGCAGGAGAAATGGGAACACAGTGGCTGTGCCTGTCACTGACTGCCCCTTCCCATGGCCCTGCCAACCCAGCACCACGTCCCTCCTTTTGCTGGTCACTTGCTTTGCTCTGCTGCCTTCCAACCAGGTGTCAGCCTGCAAGCAGGGAAGGGAGGGAACCTAAAGGCAGAAAAACTTCTGCTGAAGGCAAAAGCCCATCTCCAGGCAAGCTCCCTGGTGCCCAGCCCAGCCCCGTGCTGCAATGCTGTGTTCAGTGTGTTCAGTGTCTGCTCTGTGCTCGGAGGCTCTGGCATCAGGAGATATGGGAGGCTGCCAGCTTGCAGCACCCAGGGGTGCTCAGGAAGCCGCTGCAATGGGATGCACTTGGCTCTGCAGATGCTCCAGGCAGTAGGATCTCCGTTTCAGTGTGTGGGTTTTGAAAGCCCTGAGGACAAACTGCAGCAAATCCCTGGGGAAAGCCAGGTGAAGCCACAGGGAGGGGCTTGCACACACCGCTGGGACTGGGACACGCTGTGGGCTTGGAACTGTGGCTGGCTTAGTTTTGCCGAGGGATTGAAGATCTTTGCATTGCTGATTTACTTCCTGAGGAGTAAGTAACATAACACATGCTGCTCCCCTGCTTCATGGCAATCTCTGCCCTTTGTTGTCAGGATGAAAGCCAGAGGTGGACGTTTTTCAAGGCACTCTTTGAATTACTGTCCTCAGGCTGAGTACTTTTCGTCACTTTTTCCTTCATCAGCCACCCTTTGGGCATTAACCTGCTATTTATGCTCACATTAACCAGGGTCAGCATCAGAAAATGTTCTTGCTCTTGCTTTTGCTCAGCCACCTGGAGAAACAGAGACAGGAGACAGTACCAGACAGACACTAATTTCTACCATGTGTTTCCTGCCAGCACTGGCCTCAGCAGCTCAGCCACACAAGTCCCTGTGGGAGCAACTGCTGTGTGCATGCAGCCTTTGGATGGACACAGGCCTGACAGAGCTCTGCTGTGGGGTGAGTGCCCTGCTGAATGTCAGCAGCCTGAGAACAAGAAGGGAGCCAACCTTGGTACTAATCTTCCCACCTCTGGAGCCGTCTGACCCTCAGCAGCTGGCACGCAGCAGCCAGGGGTTTGGTGGCCTGGCAAGGATGCTGGCCAGCAATGAGAGGACTCTGATGGTTTCTTTAGCCTTTGTCTGCAAGGGGGCAGTGATAGCTCACCTAAGAAAGGTGCAGGTGTCTCACCCCTCCTCTGCACCTCTGTCACTGCCATTGCCATGTGTAATAACCCCAGCACTTGGATGCAGTGGGATTTTTCCAGAGTGCTTTGCTTTGGCCCAGCTTTTGCCCTCACTGGAGCAGATGGGAGTTTTCACTGCTGACTTTGGGTTTGGGAAACCCAGCAGTCTCCTGGGACTGTTGGACCAGGGGAGTGTGCTGGAGGCTGTTTTCTGCCTGCTGGGGGAGGGACAGATTGAAGGATATGCCCAGTTCAAACTCCTTGGAAGTCCTGATGACTTCAGAGCAGAAGCTGGCCAGGAGCAGTACCCACACATCAGACTGCACACCTCATAATCTTGGCATGGGTAAAGCTGTGGAAACTTTTGTGCCATGCAGCAATGAAGGCAGAGCAGCCCCAAGCCTGATTTCCCCTGGAAGTGAGTTCCCAGCACCCATGTCCCTCCCTGTGCCTGCCCTCTCCCAGCTCTCCTGCCCTCCTGTGACTTGGGAACCTACTGATCCATTTTATCCAAAATGGGCAAATAGGAAGTTGAGAGATCGTTAAAGTCTTGAAGGTTCGTGAGAGCAGGCAGTGAGGTGTGGCAGCTGAGGGAGGTTACAGCAGCAGCTGACACAAGACAGCCTGCAGTGCCCCCCCGGGGGCTGCTCCTGCTCCACCTTCTCTATCAGTCAGAGGAGAAAGTGTGGAGAGATCCAGGCTGCAGCCATTCTGCTCCTCCCAGACCAAACCTTCACCACAACTCACCAATGACTTCATATTCCTATCTCTAACTTCTTTTTTTTTTGTTTGGTTTTTTTTTTTGTTTGTTTTTTGTTTGTTTTTTTTTTTTTTTCTGCATAGGACAAGCTTTTGAGCAGTGGGAACCTGGATCCTCCTAAACGCTCTGCCAGGTCATTTGGGGCTCTCATGCCAGAACCTAGTGCCAAGCTAGGAAGCCTCTGCCTTCAGCAGCATCCTTTGCAGCCACAACAACAACCTCCTGAGCAGGGAATATAGGACCCTGCCCCAAGATCTCTCCTCACACCAACATCTGCTTTGGGAAACTTACTGCCTGGAGCAGGAAAGGCAGGAGCTGAAGTTCTCTGCAGTGAGAAGCATCCTTGCCAGCTTTTCCATGACGTTATTTGTTACATCTTCTCTTCTCTCAGTAGATGTGCAACCTTTTTTCTGGAGGTAAAAGGATATTGTTGGAAATGTGGTGTTGGAGGGAAGCCTTTCCCCACCCAGCTCTGCTCCCCCAGCCCCTGGAGCAGAGAGGATTGCAAATCACTTCTGACTCTGTTTCTTCCATGCAGTAATTCCTGAAGAAGTGACTCTTCCACAAGCTTCACTCCAGAGACCATGAAGCCGTTTTATGGCTTTTCTTTTTCCTAATTTGAGCTTCTTTGGCCAGTGCAGCTCATGTGGCTTTCCCAAGGCAGCTGATGTCTGGTGTGAGCCCTGCTGTGGCTCCATCTCAGCTGCCATAAGGTTGTTCTTTGCGTGTTACTTCCTTTTTCTGGCCTTGTGTGTTTAGCAAACTGTGGGAATGAGGGATGTAGACTGGGAGAAGACCTCATGCCCATCAGGTCTGCTCACTCGTTCCATCAGCTTGCTGAGTTGCCAAGCCAGCCTGGTTCCCAGAGCAGATTTTCTGTCCCTGTGTCAATAACCTGGGAGCTGCTGCCATTTCCTTCTGTTTTGCTGCTGCTGGCTGTGCAGAGTCTGCCAGCAGAACTTTGCAAAAAGAGTTGACAGTTTAGCTCTGCTTCTCACTGAGGAAAGTGAGGCAAGGAGCAGGGCTGTGTGAAGCAGAGGCTGACCTGGGCAGAGAAGAAAGGTGTCCTGCATGCTGATGCCACATGTCTCGGAAGGCACAAGGCACATTCTATGGGCAGCAGGGGCAGGGAGGGGATTCTGCCCCTCTGCTGTGCCTGCTGAGCCCCCCTGCAGTGCTGGGGCAGCTCTGGAGTGCTCAGCACAGAACAGACAGGGACCTGATGGAGTAGGGCCAGGGGAGGCCACAGCAGTGCTGGCAGGGCTCTGCGGTGAGGCCAGGCTGGCAGAGCTGGGAGTGTCCAGCCTGGAGAGAAGGCTGCAGGAGACCTTCTGGTGGCCTTTCAGTGCTTAAAGGGACTGATGAGAAAGCTGGGGACAGACTTTGGAGCAGGGCCTGTTGTGATGAGACAAGGGATGATGATTTGAACTGAAAGAGGGAGATTTAGACTGGATATGGAGTCCTCTCCCCTCCAGCACTGGCAGCTGAGGGATGCTGATCTCTGCCCATAGACTGGGCAGGTTGTTGAGTCCTGTGCCAGCATGGTGCCATCCCCTGCCATCCCTCTTGCCTTCTATGGTCCCCAGTGCCATGGAAGGGCTCACTCATGGTGTTCCAGGTTGCATTTCATGGGTGAGCAGAGATCTGAAAACATCCCTGTGCACAGCTCTCAGATCCAGGGTGCTGAAGTGATCACAGTATCACAGTATCACAGTATAGCAAGGTTGGAAGAGACCTCAAAGATCATCAAGTCCAACCCACTACCACAGACCTCGAGACTAGACCATGGCACCAAGTGCCACGTCCAAACCTGCCTTGAACACCTCCAGGGACGGTGACTCCACCACCTCCCTGGGCAGCCCATTCCAGTGGGGAATGACTCTCTCAGTGAAGAACTTTCTCCTCACCTCCAGCCTAAACTTCCCCTGGCACAGCTTGAGACTGTGTCCTCTTGTTCTGGTGCTGGTTGCCTGAGAGAAGAAAGCAACCTCCTGCTGGCCACAACCACCCTTCAGGTAGTTGTAGACAGCAATAAGGTCTCCCCTGAGCCTCCTCTTCACCAGGCTAAACAATCCCAGCTCCCT
>WBNM01008528.1:30646-44035 GCA_013399055.1 Ramphastos sulfuratus | reverse complement strand
CAGGCTGACAGGCCTGTAGTTCCCAGGTTCCTCCATCCGACCCTTCTGTGGATGGGGATCACATTGGCCAGTTTCCAGTGTCTGGGACCTCTCCGGTGAGCCAGGACTGGTGGGAAATGATGGAGAGCAGCTTGGCCAGCTCATCTGCCAGCTCTCTCAGCACCCATGGATGGATCCCAGCCGGTCCCATGGACTTGTGGGTGTCCAAGTGGCTCAGCAGGTCCTGAACTAATTCCTCATGGACTTCCAGGGCAACACACTGCTCCCTGACCCCATCACCCAGATGACACAAACCTGGCAGCTGAAGTGTCCTCATTCCAGAGGATCCAGGACCTCTACGCAGGCTTTCTGTGCAGGCCAGGGCTTTCATTCATTTTTGCTGTAACTACCATCTATAGTCCATAAACAATATTGTTTTCATTTAATTCTGGGCACATAATGAATTTCTGTGGGCTTGTTTCCTGTTCCCTGTAATATCTGTGCTAGCTGTGAGGTTTATTTCACAAGCTAGTTATAAATTTACTCCAACTCCCAACTGTTTCATCTTGGGAGCAATCAATAAAAGGAAACATGAGGGAGAATTCAGACCCTTCACATCCACTGAAATTTAGGGATGTAAATCCCACCTCTCACTTTTTTTTTTCTTCCCCCCCACTTTGTTCCCTGGGTGCTGAGTAATGCTGGAAAAATGCTAAACCCCACAGGAGTAAGGGCCAAAGGGGGCGTTCTCTCTTCTGTACCCCCAAAAGTGCCTTCAGCACAAAAAAACCACTTTGAGTGTTGTGAGCAGGCAGTGAAAGTCTGCCAAAACTGGAGTGTGGGGTGTCAGGAGCCATTCCCTCTGCAGTCACATTTCCATGGCAAGCTCAGTCTGACTTGGCATGTTTGGCCACACTCTTGTCAGCAAAGCTGTTGGGCTTCAGGGCTCTTCCTGCTAGTGAGAAACTGGGATTAGACTTGCTTGAAGCCAAAGCTGGTTCCTCTCCTGTAGGAGATGGAAGGTGGTTGAGGCCCCATCCCTGGAGATATTCAAGGTGAGGCTGGGCAGGGCTCTGGGCAACCTGATCAGTGGAGGGTGCCCCTGCTGACTGCTGAGGGGTTGGGCTGGAGCAGCTGTGGAGGTCGTTTCCAACCCAAACCATTCCATGATGAATGTGCTCTACTCTTGGTCAACTCTCTGGTTTGCTTTCCTGTAACTGGATATTAGGGACAATTTCTTTGTGCCAGAGTGGTCAGGCACTGGCACAAGCTGCCCAGGGAGGTGGTGCAGTCAGCATCCCTGGAGGTGACTCCACTTCCAGACTATGTGACCCCACACATGGGAAAACCATGTAGACGTGGCACTCTGGGACATGGTTTAGTGGGCATGGTGGTGTTGGGTCGATGGTTGGGCTTGGTGACCTTAGAGGGCATTCCCAGCCTCAGTGATCTTCTGGTTCTGATCTGCCCTGCCTGGTCGCAGCATCAGCTGCTGCTGTCTGCTTTGCCCTCAGTGTCCCGAGTGCTTGGCACAGGCTGCAGGATGCGAGCTTTCCTTCCTCTGCTGGGCCCTTCTGTGCCTCCCTGCTGAAACACTCCGATTACAGCTCACATCTGGCCATCAGCAGCAGACTTAGAGCAGCAGATAGAGATTTAATTTTCTAGATTTAGCCCCTTTATTTTTTTGCCAGCAGTGGGAACCCTCGGAGCTGCTGAGCGCTCTTTTGAAAACCCTGCCAAAAAAGTGCCTGACTTCTCTTCTCACTTGTGCAGGCTGCTTGGAGACTGCTGGCGGTGTCAGTCTGCTGTAAATAAAAGGAAGATCAGGAGCAGGCTCCCCAGGTCTCTGAGACCCAGCTGGGACTCTCCCTGGCGTCCTGTGGGTTGCTGCTTCTGCCATCAGGTACTGCTCAAGGGGGAGTGAAAAATATCAGCACCCAGCCCTGGTCTCTTACAGCCACATTTTCCTGATTTGCTTCTCATTATTATCCCAGAATCCCAGCATGCTGGGCCTGGAAGGGACCTCTGGAGATCATGCAGTCCAACCCTCTGCTAAAGCAGAGCACCCACAGCAGCTTGCCCAGGAGCACAATGTCCAGCTGGGGTTGGAATCTCTGCAGAGAAGGAGACTGCGCAACCTCTCTGGGCAGCCTGCTCCAGGGCTCTGCACCCTCACACCAAAGAATTTTTTCCTCATGTTCAGATGGAACCTCCTGGGTTGTAGTTTGTGCCCATTGCCCCTTGTGCTGTCACTGAGCACCACTGGAAGGAGTCTGACTCCATCCCCTTGCTCCCCACCCTTTAGCTCCTGCTGGCTGTCGATCAGATCTCCTCTGGGGCTGCTCTTTTCCAGGCTCAGCAGCCCCAGGGCTCTCAGCTTTGCTCCTCACAGAGCTTCTCCAGTTCCCCAGCACCAAGAGCCAGCTGCTCACTGCACCTCTGTCCCTTTTTTCTTGCTGCATTTGTGCAGAGCCACTAACAAATAAGAGCTGCATTGTGCCTCGGCCGATCTTTGTTTTGCTTGAGGGCAGACCCCAGAAGCCTTCTGCTTTTCCTTTTTTTCCCTGGAGGTTATTTTTCTCAGGCTTCTGTCACCTTGTCTGACCTTGAGCACTTCTCTTTCTCTTCATTGCTGTGGGCTAAAAGCAGAATCAACAGAACCTGTTCATGAGATGCAAGAAGTCAGTCTGCCTTGTGAAACAGGGACAGAGCTTGAAAGGTTCCTGTTCCCAGTCTCCTGGGACTGTACCAGTGCTCATCATCCATTTCAGTGCTGAGTGAACTAAACTCAGATGAACCACATTAAGTAAGCAAACTAGTGAGTGGATGAGCAATTCATTTGCAAGAACAAATTCTGCACCCAGAGGTGTTGCCAGGCCTGTGATGCTCTCATAGTAAACTAGGACTTGCCATTGAATTCAGGCATCATTTAGGACATGGTGGTGGTAGCTGAGAACAGAGTAGGCTTTTGTGATGTTCCTGCTCAGCTGATGAACCAATTTGGATTGATTTTGTATGGTTTTGCTCCCTACTTTTCAGCTCAGCTTAAACCTCCCAGCCCTAATGCTTTGTGATGGAGCAGCAGGCTAAATTCCCAGGAGCTGGATGAGATGTGGATGCTCAAAGCCCAGCAGCTGTAAACCACCTCAGTGCAGTTGCAGCAACAGCCTTAGGAGGGTCAGATCAGGCACAAAAAGAAAGGCCAAGTGGTCTTAAGATCCGGCTGTCAGAACTGGCTTTGGACCTCTTCAAGTCACACATCCTCCATGCTGACTCCTAGGGTGAGATGCTGGGATGAGGGGAGGAAGGAGAAGGCAGAGCATGACCCCACTGCCCAGAGTGGGGCAGTTCAAAGGTGAGCACCCAGTGCTGCAGGAGTGGGATGAGAGCAGGTGGGAAGGTGAAGATGGAGCTTCAGTTGTGAGGTTTAACTGCTCTGTGTCCCAGAATGTGCTCCCTTCTCTTGTGCTGCCCTCTGCTTGGTTGGCTGCCCAAGGGATGATGGAAAGGCATGGATCAGAGAATCACAGAATCACAAAGGCTGAGAGATCACCTAAGATCATCCAGTCCAGCTACCCACCCAACCGTGTCCCCAAGTGCCATCCCTGCATGTTTTACAAACACCTCCAGGGATGGTGACTCCACCACGTCCCTGGGCAGCCTGCTGCAATGCCTGACCAGTTCTGTGTGCACAGAGCCCAGCAGATGGGTTTTGTCTGCAGAGTTGTGAAGCAGACAGCCCCCTGAAATGTAAATCCTGAATCACTTGGGGAGTGAGCCTGGCTGGCAGCTCTGGTGTGGAAACTTCACACTCTTGTTTTCCTGCTCCAATTTCTCTTGAAGCTGTTACCTCAAGGGAGGGGAAAAGCCCAACAACAAGCTCTCTGGGTGTTTTGGTGGTGTTTAGGAGATGTCCCAGCACACAAGCTGTCGTGGAAATGCAGAGGAGCATGCATCAGAGCTGGCTCCAGAGCTGCATCCCAACATCATCCCCACAGGCACGAGCAGCTCCTGCTGGGGTCTGCCCTGTGGCTGTACAAGTAGATAAGGGACTGCAGCTCCCCAGATCCCACGCAGCCAGTGCAGAAGGCTCTGGTGCAGCTGCACAGGGCTGCCCTCGGTGCTGCTCCTCCTGCAGAGCTGATGGCTTTGTTGGTTTGCCCAAAAAGCTGGAGCTTAGCTCCTTGGCTGCTGCTGCTGGGAACCCCTGGTGCCAGGTCCACGTGGGCAGGATTTGTTCCATAGGAATTTGTGCTCAAATTCAAGTCAGCAAATACACAAACTAGCTCCTGGGGGTGAATCCAAGGAAACCAGAGCCTTGAGGAAGAGCAGTTGGAGGATGATTCAAACCCACCTTTGTGCTCGGATCGGCCCAGGATGCCTCACCCTGCCCAAGCTGCCAAAAGCAGGTAGAAATAACAGTGCAGTTCCCAGGGGTTTGCTCTTCCCAGCAGCTGAGGACACTCCATGGAAAAGCTTTTCACCTGGTGCTTTGGTGCTGCCATTCTCAGCTCTGTTCAAGACACACAGGAGGAAAGGTACATGATAAAATCAGGGTGGGAACAGCCTGGTGTGGGATCACTGGGATGTTTCAGTGGAAATTTGGACCTGGATCCTTGTTTCCCACTTGGATCTGAGCCTGTCTTCTTGCTGAGTTTCCTTTGACATTTGCAGCCTTTTAATTTTTTTTTTTTTTTTAAAGGGACTCTTTGTAACCTGAAAGTCAAGCCCCAGCCCACTGCTCAGCAGAGATGCTCACACTCTGCAGTCCTGGGGAACTGCTGCTCTGCAGCACATCTACCTGGGACCACCCATGGGATGCTCCATGAGCATTTAGAAAGAATTTGCAAATACCTCTTCTGTTTATAGGAGGTCTACAGTCACAGGATCACAGAATTAACCAGGTTGGAAGAGACCTCCAGGATCATCACATCCAACCTATCACCTAACCCTTCTAATTAACTAACCCATGGCACTAAGTGCCTCATGCAGCCTCCTCTTAAACACCTCCAGGGATGGGGACTCCACCATTTCCTCAGGCAGCCCATCCCAATGCAGATCAGTCTTTCCATGAAGAATTTCTTCCTAACATCCAGCCTAGACCTCCCCTGGCACAGCTTGAGGCTGTGTCCCCTCATTCTGTTGCTGGGTGCCTGGTAGCAGAGCCCAACCCCAGCTGGCTACAACCTCCCTTCAGGTAGCTGCAGAGAGCAATGAGGTCTGCCCTGAGCCTCCTCTTCTGCAGGCTGCACACCCCCAGCTCCCTCAGCCTCTCCTCACAGGGCTGTGCTCCAGGCCCCTCCCCAGCCTTGCTGCCCTTCTCTGGGCACCTTCCAGCACCTCAACATCTCTCTTGAATGGAGGGGCCCAGAACTGGGCACAGCACTCAAGGTGTGTCCTGAGCGGCACTGAGTACAGGGGCAGAGGGACTGCCCTGTTCCTGCTGGCCAGTTGATCAGTCCTCCAGCTGGGAGCATGGGAAGCTTTGTGGGACAACTGGAAATTCAGATCCTTTCTGCCTGCCCCCAGCCTCTGCCTCATTTATATCTGCAAATCTGTGAGCTCGCCTTGAAAGAATCTGCAGTGACTCATTGCCTCTCCCAGACCTCCTGCCAACACTTAGTTATAACCAGTTCATTAACTGCAAAGTCTAATTACTTAAAATTCAACCCTTTCCCGGGATTTTGTTGTTGCAGGAGAATGCCAAACCATAACTGTGCTCCTCAGTATACCCTTGTTTTATTTTTCTTGGGGAACACACAAAAGTTATGTGTAAATATCTCTCTCTCCAGCGAGCCACACTTTATTATCCCTCTGATTTTTTTTTCTCCCCTTTAGCTTTCATTAAAACCTGCTCCCACCCCCTCCCTTCTCTAACTGGGAGGTGTAAATAAATAAATAACCAATGCCCCAGTCAAACAACCTCAGCCATAAAAACCTGCTTGGAAAAGAATCTCAGGCAACTACCACATCTGGAATAATAGTCAACATATTTCAGAAAGAGACTTCATTTTTCTCACACAGGACACTAAATCACGATTGGCTCCGTGTGCCAAGAATAACAGGGTGGGATCTGACTCTGGGAGGACCTGAGCCTCTAACGAGGTTCAATAAAGTACTAATCTTATGGGGTCAGACAAGCTGCTGTGCTCTCCCTTCACACAGCCTCTCTCTGGGTGTGTGTTCACACAGGCTGCTGTGCCTCACAAGCAGGGCTCTGCTGCCTTCTTTCCAACTCTCTTTGCTGCTTTGCAACACAAATAAATATTCCAAAGCTTGTAAGGACAAGGCAGGAGATTCTCCTCCTCTGCTCTGCTCTGCTTTGCCCTGCCCTGCCCTGCCCTGCCCTGCTCTGCTTTGCCCTGCCCTGCTCTGCCCTGCCCTGCTCTGCTCTGCTGAGACCCCACCTGCAGCACTGTGTCCGGTCCTGGTGCCCCCAGCACAAGAAGGACCTGGAGCTGTTGGAGAGGGTCCAGAGGAGGCCACCAAGATGATCAGAGGGCTGGAAATTCCCCTATGGGGAGAGGCTGTGGGAGCTGGGGCTGTCAGGGCTAGAGAAGAGAGTACTCCAGGGAGACCCTAAAGCAGCATTCCAGTACCTGAAGTGGACTACGGGAGAGCTGGGGAGGGGCTTTTGACAGGGGCTTGGAGTGACAGGATAAGAGGGAGTGGATTGAAGCTGGAGGAGGGCAAATTGAAGCTGGAGATTAGGAAGAAATTCTTTCCAGTGAGGATGGTGAGACACTGGCACAGGTTGCTCAGGGAGGTTCAAGACCAGGCTGGATGAGGCCTTGAGCAACCTGGGCTGGTGGAGGTGTCCCTGCAACATTCTTCCTTCCATTCTCTGGCTTGATCCCTGGGAGGAGGCTGGGACAAATGTTATAGAACCATGGACTCAGACTTGGTTTTGCTGGAAATGACCTTCAAGATGATCGAGCCCAACCGTTCTCTGCACTAGCAGAGCTGCCCAGCACCTGCCTGTGCTGTGACACAAGGAGAAGACACAGCACAGGGATGCTTTGGCTTGGGGAGCAGTGTCAAACATAACTGCACGTTGCTCCAGATATCTCCATCACCAGTGCAGTGCCAGCCCTGCTGAGCAGCCCATCTCCTGGGCTGTAAATAAATCCACCTTCAGCCCATGGATTTTTTGCCATGTCATCAGTCTGCTCTCATAACCATTCACCTCTCCTGGCATTCCTTCACATGTGCCTTGCAAACGTGCACGCCGCATTGGATCAGCTGTGTGGGAAAGAGATGGGATTTCCATATGGATCCCAATATACCAGAAAAGGGTTTGCTCTGTCCCACTCTCTCCTCCTTGCAGTCTCTTCAGGGCATAACAATCGAAATCTGATGAGAAAACGAAAAACTGCTTGGGGTTCTGATCTTCCAAGTGGTTTTGCAGAGTCCTGCTGCTGAGCGGGGCATAAATCAGCAGCGGCACTCAGGCGAAGTCATTGCCTCACTGTACAGAGCAAACCACTCTGAGCCTCTTGCTACTGGAAAGAGGAAAGTATTGCAGCTGTGGAAATGTCCTGGGATCGTTTGGTGCTTAGGTTAGGTTTAACTGGAGGAGCTCTGCCTGCTAGAAGAGGTGGTAGCCCAAAGGGAGTGCAGCCTGTTGTGATAATTTGAGGAGCCCTGGGTCTCCCTGGAGAACACCAGGGACAGAGGCTCCTCGCAGGGGGATGGACCTGCTGCTCCCAGGGTACTGTAATATTGTCGTTCTGTTCTGTCTTCTGGTATCACAGCTTAAAAGGCAGAGCCTGACTGATCCCTTCCCCTTCTCCTCACTGCCTTTCCTCCCCTCTCTTCTCTCTGGGAACAGCACAGCTATCTTTTAATCTCATGGTTTGAGGAGGAGATGGCTCCCAGCTGGCAGGGAACTGAGCTGTGTCATGCAGCCTGCTGAGCCTGCTAGGACCCAGATGGGGAGGGCAGCTTCGGGGAGGGCAGATTCTAGCTCCCTTGGTCCCCACAGGACAGGTGTGAGGAGGAGCACTGGTACTGGGGGTCACCCCTTCTGCCCAGGGTGTGCTCCCTTGGTCCCCACAGGACAGGTGTGAGGAGGAGCAGCGCTGTCCAAGAGGAGGAGGCTGAGGAGGCTTTCCCACGCTGCAGCCTCTTCTCTCGGCTTTCTGGCTCCATCTTCTGGAAGCTGAGACAAAACAGAGCTGGACCAAAGCCTGAGCTGTTCTGCCACCCTTGGCTGTGGTCCCTGCAGTATTTCTGACACAAACATTCCTTTCAGCGTGCACCACACATGGAATTAACCTAGGAAAATGCAACTCACTGGGAAGTGCCTTTGCAAGAGAAGAAAACCCCAGGGTGACAAGAGGACAGGCAGTGGTTAAACAGAAGCCAAGGTGCAGGCGAGCAGCAGTCAGGAGAGAGTTTCAGAGCTAGGCCATGCTGAGTGGCCGTGAGGGCTTGGGGTGGGTCAGGCAATGGTCTGAAGAGGGAAGCAGCAATTCTTGTCCTTCCTTCTCAAGTGTGAGAGAACAGGTGGGCCCAGCACATGAAAGCACTTTGGGCACTCAGTGGCATGAAGAAGAGAAAAAGCTGGGAAGGGCTTTCAGAGCTTGGCTGAGCAGGGTTTAGTGCTGGGAGTCAGTGCTCCAGGACAGGGCTCTGAGCCATCCTTTCCAAATAAGCCAAGCCACAACTACTGGCTTTCACAGCAGCCCAGTACGGTGGGGTTGGAAGGGACCTCCGAAGTCCAACCCCTCTGCTAAAGCAGGGCACCCACAGCAGCTTGCCCAGGATCACAATGGCCAGCTGGGGTTGGAATCTCTGCAGAGAAGGAGACTGCACAACCTCCGTGGGCAGCCTGCTCCAGGGCTCCAGGCGCCCGCAGGAGAGGTTTTCCCCTCCAGTTTAGCTTTGTGCCAGAGGGTGGAGCTCGGTACATGCTTTGCTGGGCTGCCGCCTGCTGCTCTCAGATGTGGGGCTGGTACCTGCCTGCAGAGGCAGGGAGGAGGGGTTCTGCGCCCCAGATCTTCCTTCGGGGGCACCAACGACCGCGTGGGATGGGGCGTTCGGGGAATAGGCAGCGCGGTCTGGAGGGAGCCAGCCCCTGAAGTAGAGTCCTCTAGCAATTACCTGAAGTGTGGGCATCTCTTCACCTCCTCGAGGAATGGGCTGCTTCCCCTGGGCCGAGATTGCTGCCTTTGGTTGGGAAGTGGTTCTGACGTCCTCACTGAGCTTCCTGTCATTTCATAGCCATGACCTCCTGGCTCACCTAGACTGAACTGAAAGAGCTCTTAGCTATTAAGTATCTTTAGAAGTATTATTTTGGGTTTGTAAACTTGTATGTGGTTAACAACTTCAATACAGAATCACAGAACTGATTGGTTTGGAAAAGCCCTTTAAGGTGATGGAGTCCCTTCTCTAACTCTACCAAGTCTGCTGCTAAACCATGGCCCTCAGCACCACATCTCTGTGCCTCTGAAACGCCTCCAGGGATGAGGATGCAACCACCTCCCCGGGGAGCCTGCTGCGGTGGTTGCTGGGAAGCAGGCGAGGGATGAGTCTCTTAGGTGTTTGACAGCTTTCTTGTCCCTCATGCTTGCAGAGTGCTGCTGTTCCATGGCGCATGCAGTGGGGACCGGGAGCAGCTGAGCTCCCTGGGCAGTGCAGGATGTTCTGGCTGCAGGGCACAGAGCTGCAGCACACAGGTTGTTCCTGCGTCCCCCACCTCCTTGCTGCTCAGCAGCACACACCGTGCCTGCAGGATCAGTGTCTGGAGCAAACCAGAAGAACTTCAAATGCAGCAGCACTTTGCCAAATTTCAGTGAGACAAAGATGGGCAGAGGCTCTGGCTTTTGGCACCAGGAACTGTTTGTTTCTCCCACCAGCAGCATTTCAGTGGTTCCAAGGACAGCCTCATCACTCTCCAATAGAGGCAAGAGCTGACAAGTGGTCATGCGTCCTTGTTACACCCACCAGAGCAATTAAGTAGACCATTCATTGTTATCTCGTTTAAAAAGCAGTTCTTAAGAGTGAAACAATTGTCACCTCAAGCAATTAGCAGTAGGCTTCCACAACCTCACTACTGCTACATTTCCCAGATGTTGATCCTGAGCCACCAGAAGAGGCACATAAGTGAAGCACATGAGCACTAATACTCACCAGAAAAGCTGCAGGATGAAATGCTGAAATTCCCAGAGACACCTCCAAAATGGGCACACTGAATTACCAACTGTTTTAAATGGCTGTGGAAATCTAATCCTGCAGCATCTTGAGAGTCTCACCTCCTTTCCCTTCCTCCTTGCCTCTCCATATATAAATCTTTGTCTCTGGGTTTCTGGTGTATGACTTGGGATTGCTAAATGCTTATTTTGGCAGTGTGCAGTGGTGGGATGGTTCAGCTTTGCCTGGAGGCTGGAGCAAGACTCTCTCCTTGGAGATAGGTTTAAATGTGAGGGTCTTGGCCAAGAAACTCCTGGTAGAAATTGCTGTTCTCCAAAGGTCCTCAAGGAAAAAGCCAGGAGGCCAATCTGGACATCTGCGTGGGTTTGGAGTTGATTGTAAACCATAGCGACCTGAGCAAACAGCAAGGCAAGCCACGGATGATCTGATTAGGTTTCTGCCATGGTCATTTGATTTGTGTGTTCAACACAGAGTGAAAGAGCATTCTGCAAAGCCCCGAGCCTCTGTGGGGAAATCTCCTGTCATTAGTACCCATGGTGATGGCAGCTAAGCCACAGCCCAGCGCCTGGGATGAGATCTCCATGCCCCATCCCAGCCAGCCTCTTCCACAGGTGCGGGTGTGCAGCTTTCTGCAGCAAGCTGACAGCAGCCTTGGCCACACTGCTGAGCAAACCTTCACTAGCTGCTGGAAGGCACTTTGAAAGCCTCTCTCCATCTCTTTCCTTCCTCAGGGGCAGGGAGCTTCCTCCTTCTTCTAGTGCCATTGTCAGGCAGCCTTGGGAGCCCCAGCCTCGGAGGGAGATGGTTTTGTGGTATTAAAATGCAGGTGAATGCAAACTTTGATTCTGGTCGTTATGAATGATGAGGTGAGGCAGTGAGGCATGAACACTGCCTGTTGGGCAGGCTTGCAAATCTGAGTCTGACTACAGCAGGGAGTTTTTATTGTCTCCCAGGCACGGCAACATCACCCAGCCCTACGGGACGTGGTTGGACTGCAGCAAGCTTTGTACCCGGTGTGGGTATGGAGATGGTAGATGAGGCTCTTGGAGCCCATCATGGGATGGTTGCAGTTCCACCTGGCACTCTTTGAACTACAGCAGCTTTCCAAACTCCCAGCAGCCCTTTGGCCATGCACTAGTGGCCTTGTATTTAACACAGGCAACACTGAAATGTTTTAGATATTCAGGATCAGGAAATATCTTGGGATTCTTTTGCTGCATTTCACCTGCAAGCTGTGGCTGCAAGGAAGGAAAAGAGAGAAGGGGAAAGGCTGGGTCTATGGACTGGTGCTCACAGATTGCCTGGCCTTCTGCTAGCACAGGCAGGTGCCTCCCTGGAGAGGTTTGATTTCTCCTGAAGGATGTTACTTTGTTCTTTATCAGCACCAGCTTCACTTTTTTTCCTTCCTAGTTTGCCTCCAGGGACAGTTATTACCAAATGGTCAGACTGGTGAATTGTTTCACCATAGCAGCCTAAGGACACCAACTTATTGCCAGCAGTTTTCCCCTTTAACTGTGCTCCCTTGGCTGCTGCCTGTCCTCCACTGTGAACCCCAGCTTCTGACCTCGCTCATTTTTCCCATCCCAGGAAATAGTTGGGTGGAAAATAAATTGCAGCCTCCAATTTCACCACCCGGAGAAGCCACTGGGTTCAAACCCAGCTCCCAAGCCATGAGCCCATCTCCTTTGTACATGAGGACAGGCTGGAGCTTGGTGTGGCCCCGGGAAGATCCCATTGTGGCAGGCGCCGTGACAATAAACACCTTAATTAAATTAATTAATTTCAAGGGGCAAAGGTTCAGTGGGCGGGTGGTGCTTTTGTATTTCCAAATCAGTTAACTCAGCTCGGATTCAAACCTGACCAAGACAGATATGCTTTGACTAGCACGGCCCAGCAGAGTGCAGCGACGTGGCCGTGCTCTGAGCGGGAGCCCAGCCCCACGGCAGGCGCTGGCTGGCTGGGATGAGCCCTGGCCTTAGGGTGACGAGCCCCAGGGAGATAGCAAACCAGTTGGAGCTCTCTGTTCTTTTGGAAACCATGGGGAGAATTGTGATGCGCCAGGGCACAGGGTCCTATTCTTCCTATCTCTCAGCTCCATTGTGAGGGGGTGAACAAAGCCAAGAGGTGTAATTTAAAGGTGCTGTGACCTCCCATGAGCAGCTCTCCCCATTGTGCTGCGGGTTTTGTTTTCTCTCGGTGTTTTTTCTCTTCGCTGAGATCTGCTCATCATAAATATGCATGAATAAAAGACCAGGGCGGGGGGGAAGGGAAGGAGGGAAGGGGGCTCATAACCAGCTTGGATAAAGTCTCTGTTTCTGAATTTTCCACTCTCAGCTTCCCGATGCGAAGTGAAATAAGGGACCACACCACCAGATTAGCTCAGCCGGAGCTCCTCTTCTCAATTGTAAAAACAGAACCCTGGCATCATAACAATCATGATAATTATCACTTACAGAGGGTCTTATCATATAACAGCTTCTTTATGTTCGGGATGGAGGGGGGCCGGAGGGGGCTGGGGTTGGGAGTCTGGGGGGGATAATTCCAGCCACGGGGGTTCGCGTCTTCATTCGTCACTTTCCAAACAAGCCAGTGGAAAACCGAAGTCCCTGAGCGATGTTGCAGGTTGCAGCTCTGTGCTGGTGCAGGGCCACGTGTGTGCAGAGCCACGCTGGCTCCAGACCCCGGGCACAAACCGGGGCCACCTCGGGTGACCATCGGAAAGACACCCACAACCTCCCCCTCACCCTGCTTCTCTGCTCCACACCCGGGCAGAAACGAACCTAACCTTCCCTTTTAAGCCTAGCAACTCCAGCCTGGCCACAGCTCCTCCTGGATTAATCTTTCTTTTTTTTGGCTCAGTGAATTGTGGTCAAGGCCATTGTAACGTGAGTGCTGCTGGGGCGCGGATTGGCTGGAGGAGGCTCAGAGAGGCCCCTTTTCACAGGGGACTAATTGCTTTAGACCACCAGTATTTGGGAGCTACAGATGTCTTCCTTAATTTGCCTAGAGAGCACAATCGGCCCCATCTGTTGCATTTTTTTCCCCTCTCTGTCTCTCAAGTCGCCTTCTTCCCCCTGTCTGCAAAGACCTAAATTGAAAACTCATCAAAAAGTAATACAAGAGCAGTTTGGCTGGGAAGCTGCTGCCGTGGGGCTTTGCCTTTAATAAAGGCCCCCCTGCTACTTTTACACATGGGCTGGGGAGCAGAGAAAGGAGGAGGAGGAAAGCAGAAACAACCTAGAAGGTGGGGGGGTG
>WBNM01008528.1:0-10874 GCA_013399055.1 Ramphastos sulfuratus | reverse complement strand
AGAGGGGTGGCGGTGGTTGAAGTTGGGGGGGGGGGATGATTGAGAATGAGCGGGGGTCTTGCAGCGGGCAGAGCCGGCTGGGGGGGGGCAATTGTTGGGGGTTCCGTTGCACCTTGCGAGTTTTCTAAAGGAGGAATTCTCTGAAGTGAGAAAACTCTCTGTCGCCTCCAGCCTGTTCCCTCCCAGAACAGCCACGCGTGCTTTGGATGCCACGGACTCCTCTTTGCAAAGGGCTTTGCAAGTGTTAGAGTTGAAAATGTTAAGTTACATCTATTTGGTAAGCTTCAGTGGTTGTGAATGTATAGATACAACTCTTTGTCCCTGGATAAACCCCAAGGACTCTGCTGGTTTTGTTGTAAGGTCCTTGATGCCGCTGCTAATCCCCATTAAGCACCCAGGTATCACTACTGGACACTCTGGGAAGCCACAGTTTGGTAAGTAGCTGAGAAGTTCTGACATCTGGCTTCTTGCCTCAGTGGTGTAAGGAAGCCATTGTCCGCGCTCAGGTACTGCCTCTCTGAGAGGTTTTTAGTTTCAGCATCCATCAACAGCCATTTTTAGACTTCTGTGCCCAAACTCCCCTGGATTTACAGGAATTCTCCTTGTTTAAGTGCAGATTCACTCCCTCTGTGTGATTTTCTCCAGTGATGAAGGGGGACAGTTGACAGAGTTACTGTCTCCATCATTTTAAGTTCACAGAATCACAGAACTGCTTCAGGTAAAAAAGATCCTAAGGGTCATCAAGCCCAGCGGTCGAGCTAAGCCCACCATGGCCATTAAACCATGTCCTGAGGTGCCATGTCCACAGGTTTCTTGAACACCTTTAGGGATGATGACTCCACCACCTCCCTGGGCAGCCTGTTCCCGTGCCTGACCACTCTTGCAGTAAAGAAAATTCTCCTCATATCTAACCCAAACCTCCCCTGGCACCCATCCTTTACTTGAACCTGGGACAGGAGTTTGAGGTCAGTGTTACTCCTCCTGTTTTCCACCCTCCTCACTCTGACATGTGCCATGACACCAGCAAACTGCCAGAAAACAAACTTCTTGGTGCCCAAAAGATTCCACACGCAAGTGAGCAACCCAGCAAGCCCTGGGTGATGAATATTCACAAGCCTTAAACTGGAAATACTTTCCCCACGGCTGAGCTTGTAGGATCTGCCCTTCAACATCTTTATCTGCCTGCAGACCTTGGATAGAGCCACGTAAGGGCAGGAGATGGGGCTTGGCTGTTTGGTGGCAGGGACTGAGCCCTCTCAATCACCAGACCTNAAAAAAGAGGGAGAAAAAAAACCGAAAAAGAAAGAGAATAAGGAAAAGAAAAACGAGGAAAAAAATAAATGAGGGGAAAAAAACCTGGAAAGCAGCGGGGAAAGGCGGGGCGGGGGGACACGCGTCCGCTCTTGTCTTTGAAGTGCTGCGGGCTGCGATCCGCTCGTGTGAGCCGCGGCTTTGGCACACGACGGCGCCGGGGCCGTACTTATAGCGGCGGGCGGACAATGGCCCCGTGGCCGCCCCGCGGGGCCGCGCCTCGGCGGCAGGTCGGCCCCGTGCGCCTCGCCCTCCGGAGCGTGCCCGCAATTACCGCGGGCAGCCGCGCATCTGCCGCGGCCCCGGGGGATAGGGGGAGGAGGGAGGGAGGTGGCTGGACAAAGAGGGGTGGCNCCAAGGACTCTGCTGGTTTTGTTGTAAGGTCCTTGATGCCGCTGCTAATCCCCATTAAGCACCCAGGTATCACTACTGGACACTCTGGGAAGCCACAGTTTGGTAAGTAGCTGAGAAGTTCTGACATCTGGCTTCTTGCCTCAGTGGTGTAAGGAAGCCATTGTCCGCGCTCAGGTACTGCCTCTCTGAGAGGTTTTTAGTTTCAGCATCCATCAACAGCCATTTTTAGACTTCTGTGCCCAAACTCCCCTGGATTTACAGGAATTCTCCTTGTTTAAGTGCAGATTCACTCCCTCTGTGTGATTTTCTCCAGTGATGAAGGGGGACAGTTGACAGAGTTACTGTCTCCATCATTTTAAGTTCACAGAATCACAGAACTGCTTCAGGTAAAAAAGATCCTAAGGGTCATCAAGCCCAGCGGTCGAGCTAAGCCCACCATGGCCATTAAACCATGTCCTGAGGTGCCATGTCCACAGGTTTCTTGAACACCTTTAGGGATGATGACTCCACCACCTCCCTGGGCAGCCTGTTCCCGTGCCTGACCACTCTTGCAGTAAAGAAAATTCTCCTCATATCTAACCCAAACCTCCCCTGGCACCCATCCTTTACTTGAACCTGGGACAGGAGTTTGAGGTCAGTGTTACTCCTCCTGTTTTCCACCCTCCTCACTCTGACATGTGCCATGACACCAGCAAACTGCCAGAAAACAAACTTCTTGGTGCCCAAAAGATTCCACACGCAAGTGAGCAACCCAGCAAGCCCTGGGTGATGAATATTCACAAGCCTTAAACTGGAAATACTTTCCCCACGGCTGAGCTTGTAGGATCTGCCCTTCAACATCTTTATCTGCCTGCAGACCTTGGATAGAGCCACGTAAGGGCAGGAGATGGGGCTTGGCTGTTTGGTGGCAGGGACTGAGCCCTCTCAATCACCAGACCTGCAATCAGGCTGATGTTTTTAGGGTCTGTGCATACATAAATGACTTTCTGCACTAAGTAGTTCAACTCTATTGAGCCACTCACGTCCTTACGTGATGGAATGAGAGGCCTCTGTGGGCAGGCAAAGATTGGCGGCGGAGTTTCCAGCGTGAACCAGGAGAAAGTCAGGAGGGACCAAAATTTAAAGCATGTGGCAAAAAATGTTGAAGTTTTGTCAGCGTGCACTTTGCATTTAGTGATACAAACTCTGGGTGTTGTCTGCAGCACTTTTACTGTCTTTTGTTTAGGTGTCCTCGAGCAGTCAATAGTTTATTCATTAAAATGTTTATGATTCCCTAGAGTTTGACAGACTTTGGCACAAGCCATCACTCGTCTGTAGGTTTGCAGTGAAAGGCCATTATTCATTAGTCCTTATCCATCATTTGCAGTTTGTCATTTGTTATTCTCTTGTTTTTAAAAGTTGGTGCTCCAATCAAGAAGGGGAGAGAGCACCATGTGTCTCTGTGATCAGTCACAGGCCATGAATAGCCTGGGCTGAAGAGAAGGCTTCACAAACAAGCCACAGGCTGAAATTTGTTTGCATAATCTATTCACTGCGTACTTATGAATAACGAAAGCATTCACAGAACCAGAATTGTTTCAGGAAGCCCTCACAAACAGAAAGAAGTGCTAAATATCTGGGATAATTTATTCCCAATGAATAATTCAGCCTGTTCTATTGCGGGCAGTCGACTAATTTTGCAGATAAATTATTCACCCGGCACAGAGAAGAGCTCCTGCCCTTATGGGCCTGCTCCTATGGAAGTCAGCTGCTGAAGTTTCATCAAGTTTTCTGGGGCTGGGAAAGGAAAAAATCCCCAAATGAAGCAGGAGCTGTGATTTCAAGGAACACAGAGTGAGTCCCCTTATGGGCACAGGCTGAGACAGTTGGGGGTTGTTCAGCCTGGAGAGAGGAGCCTTACAGAAGACCTTAGAGCAGCCTTCCAGTACCTGAAGGGGCTACGGAACAGCTGGGGAGGGACTTTTTACAAGAGCTGGGAGTGACAGGAGGAGAGGGAATGGATTGAAGCTTGAGGGGGGCAGATTGTGACTGGATGAGGAAGAAATTCTTGACAGTGAGGTTGGGGGGAGACAGTGGCACAGGTTGCCCAGGGAGGCTGTGGATGCCCCCTGCCTGGAGGTTTTCAAGGCCAGGTTGGATGAGACCTTGAGCAACCTGGGTTAGTGTGAGGTGTCCCTGCCCATGGCAGGGGGGATTGGAACTGGATGATCCTTAAAATCCCTTTCAACCCAAACTTTCTATGAACCTATGAAACTATGGCCTGACTTTTAGCCTTTGATACTGTCTTCTTCACTTTGATGGCAGTACAGCTAGGCTCAGATGGCCTCAAGGATATTAGTTCCCTATCTTGAGCTCTAAGCAACTTTGCCATAAATACTTTACCCTCAAAAAAACTCACACTGCTTTAAAAGAAAAAAAAAAAAGGAATAAAAAACCCAAAACAACAACAACNAAAAAAAACCCAAAAAAAAAAAAAAAAAAAAAAAAAAAAAAAAAAAAAAAAAAAAAGGAAAAAAAATCCAGAAGACATTTAAACATTTTTGACTGTGTATGCCATAAAAGGACCCCTGGATCAGCCCATCCTCTCCTAGGTGGGTTGGTCAACTGCCCATTCAGAACCAGAGCAGACTGCTGTGAGTGTGTTTGCATGTGGCACATTTCTCCCTTGGTTAGGCCTTGAGCATGAAGCTTGCTCCTCAGCCCTGGTGCTGAGATGTGTGTTGAGTCTTGCTCATGGATGGGCTCCAGAAAAAGTGAGAATTGGTTAATAAAAATGGAGGAAAGGCTGTTGGATAAAAGGCACTACAGGCTCCTACTGGCAGTGCTTGAAGCCTGAATGGTCACTGCTGCTCTCTGCATTGTTCCAGCAAGGCAAAGCTGGTCCCCAGGAAGATACCATTCCCTGGGAAGTGTTCACTGCACCTTCTAAACATGAATGAATCTCCCTGTCAGAAATCAGGATTAAAGAGATGCCCAGAGTGACAACCTTTAAAGGAGTGTTAGACTCACTGCTCTCCCCGGGCATGGGAACAAGTGGAACTGCTCCCACAGCTGGGAGATGCCAGAGAAGTGGGAGGCTCTTCGTGGTTTTCAAAAGCTTAAGGTGCACTTCAGTGCCAGCTCACCAAAGTCTGTTTGGCCACATCAGTACAACAGGGCTTAAACTGATGTTGGGATGAATGCCAAAGCAACACAGACAAGCAGGAGAGTGCTGCATTGTTGCTCCCTCAGCATTTGGAAGTGTGGCCAGAGTGGAAAGGCAGAGCTGTCTGTGGAAGATGCTTCAATCTCATTTAGAGAGACAGCAGGGCTGGTGGCAAGACCATCACCCCAGGAGCAGAGAGCCGGACCCAGTGCCTTGCAGCACTAACGGGAGGATGATGTTGTCTCACCTTGGCTATGCCCAGGTGGATGCAGCAGGAACAGGCAGAAAAGCAGAAGCTGACAGGCTGGGGCAGCTGTCTGGCTGTGCATGCAGAGCATGCTGGCTGCTTGTCCAGCCTGGGCTGGGGACAGGCATGCAGTGAGGATTGCAAGTGTAGGGATGGAGATGTGGTACTGCGGATGAGAGTCAGGTCCTGACCAGAGGTTACTGGAGGGTTCAGGGGTTCATGCCTTGGCTGTGGGCTAATGCAAGTCCAATATTTGGAAGAGATCTCAGCCTGCATGGAGGCAGTGTTAACCCCTTCTGGAGCTGGTTCTCCTGCTGGGGAAGCACCTCAAGGGCTTGGATTTGGAGGATCTGGGCTCAACTCCTACCTGTCTGTGGCCATCGTGAGGACTTGGGCTGCTTACTGGGGAGGGAAGCAGAAGGACATAGCAAAGGGGGTCCCTGGGTACCAAGTGGGTCCTGCTGCGAGGGAGTCAAATCCAATCTGAAATCCCACACAAGTTCCTGGGAGCCACATCCAGGGCTCAGCCCCTCCCAAGGGCTCTGCAGAAAGAGTCAAAACGTTAACTTTTCAGGTTTTAAATGTGTGATGTAACATTTTCCTGCTCGTTGGAAGGTGGTGGAGGTGGGGAGGGGATGCACACACACACACACACGAGTAGGTAAGCGATTGTTCCCCGCCAGCGCGAGCGCATTTTGTTTGTCGTAATTAAAATGTTTTAATGAGACAACCATAAAATCAGCCATTAATTATTTTTTTTTCAAGCACTCCTGCTTCCTTTTGAGCTAGGTCTATTTAGAAATAGTTTAGAGAGTAGCCTGCAGTTTTATTCTTTCTGTGGTATTATAGAGGGGAGTGGAGAAGTCATTTATAAATAATTACACAATGTTTTGGGTCTTTGGGTTTGTATAATATATCAAAGCGATTAGTACATGCATTGTTCCATTGTAAATGGGTTTTTTCCCTTCCTTTCAGTTTCACTTGCCTTGTCTTCTATCTAAACCTTTTTTGGTGAAATCCTTTGTCTTCCTCATTCTTTTAGCTTGTTACAGTGCAGGGACATTCTTCTTATTCAAACACTCACAGCGTGAGCAAAGAAAGCTACTTCTGTCGCATCTGAAAGTTTTACCATAACTTTCTGGCATTTTCTTTTCTTCCAGTTTTCCCAGACCCACTGATAGGGTAATGAAGAATTATAACATACATCAATTATTGGTGCTCACGGTGTATTATGCTCCTGAATTCAAGGGGAGATAAAGAGGACTGGAGGGATGAAAAAAAAAAAAAAAGAAAAAGCAGCAGCCCCACTTTTCTGTGGTTTTTTGAGGCACATGAGAGAGGACTGAGTGCAGATTATTTATAACAGCATTCTGAGCATCAATTATGTTTGACTCCTACAACCACTTCCTTGTCCCACTGGTTTTATGGCCAGGAGGAGTCAGTTTTGTGTGTGGTAGCTGTGGCATTTAACTTGTTTCTTTTATGAGGAGCCCAAACAATGCATCTTCAGGCCAAACAATCTATCTCCCTGAATAATAGCTCAAATGTCACTCAAGCACTCCGGGCTGGGAAATATATGGGCATGGAAAAGGGCCACGGGAAGAAAGCAGGGAGATGGAGGGGTCCTTGTGCAGGTCTGGTCTCTCTCCCCTTTTCAGGTACCCCCAGTGGGGGTGGGGGGAGCTGGGTTGGACCTAGTGCAGGATGCAGGTGCCCAAGGATGCATCCAGCTGCCTGAGGTTTCAAGGACTCTAATCCCAGTTATCCAAGGAAACAGGCCAAAGCCTCCTTGTGCAGTCACGTTGCCAGGGCACGCTCCCTGCCTGCCGGTTCCCCAGCCTCCCAGCTACCACATTAACTGGGAGAAATGAGATTAGGATGTCACCTCCGAGAAACGAGCCCTGTCCCCCCCTGCTTCATTGTCTGAGAGCTTTTTCTTCTCCCTCTTTTTTTTATTATTTAACCCCCTCCACCTTCCCCCACCCACAGTCCCCCCTCTTTTGTTGATTTGCACTTTGTTAATTGAAGCTAGAACATTTCTCCTAAAAGAAAGGGACAAAATTCATTGACCACCCTGCAGATGAAACTCCCCCAACAATGTCCAAAGTGAGAAGCTTAGCTACATGCTGAGATGCTCTCAGGTTTTCTCTTCGACCCCCTGTATCAGGAACTCTGCTCAGGAGTGGCTTTTCACTCTCTTTCCTTTAATTGCAAGAAAGATAACCTGAAACAATTGCAGCACCCTAACTGTGGAGTGAAATTGAGCCTGAGCTCTTGGGGGTGGGGGCTCTGAGGGTCCCCCCCTGCTCTAAGGATGGAGCCTTGTGGCCGATGGAGGATGCCCCAGGACCACCGGCAGCCTGTGGGTCCCCACTGCCCCGCTGCAGGGGCCCGGGGGATTTGCTGCCATTTGCATAGCAGGTGTTGAGTTCTGGGCCATTATTCCTTAAGGGACTTTTAATACGGGATAAATTACTGGGAATTAAGAGGAGGCAGGCCAGGAGAAAAGCACTCATGCAGGCCTCTCCTGGCTGCACCAGAGGAAGCAGAGAGAATGGTCAAAGAAAAGGAGAAAAACCCAAACGCAGCAGCTCCTGCCCCAGCTCAGGGAATTTGAGGTGCAGCTCTTCCAACTTCTGCCAAAATTCAGGTTTAAACCTGGGGATGTGGTAATTCCAAAGACAGTAATACAATTACTGGCCCCAGGATCTTTGAGCCAGTAGGTCTGGTGGGGGAGTGTAAAGCGTTAATCCCTGGTATAAGCCCTTTGGCATTGTATGGACAAGGGTTGCACCCGCAAGAGAATTCTCTGCTTCCTTCCCTGGGGTTTAGGGTGGGAGGGCAAGGCTGGGGAGCAACCCTCACCCTCACATGTGTGAAGATGTGCACACCTCTGTGTGCCCACCACACACCTCTGTGTGCCCACCAGACACACAAGTACATACATGAGCCCACAGCCATGTAATCATACATCTGTGTGTGCTTACATACAGTCACGGGCACGTGGACAGCCCTGAACACAGGCAGCTCCTACGTGAAGCAGTGCTGCTGGCCCAGAGCTGTCTCGTCTGTCCCAGGAAAGGCAGTGACAGCATCCAGAGAAAGAATCACAGAACTGTTTGGGTTGGAAAAGCCCTTGAAGATCACCGAGTCCAACCAGAACCCAACCCCACCATGGTGTTCAATAACCATGTCCCAGAGTGCCGTATCCACATGGTTTTTGCACACCTCCAGGGACGATGACTCCACCACCTGCCTGTGAAGCCTGTTCCAAAGCCTGACCACTCTTTCAGCACAGGAAGTTATCCTAATATCCAGCTTAACTCTTGCTTTGGCCCTCTGCAAAGGGGCACCACTATGAAAGCCCCCAAGAGGTGTCTGACTGACCTGTACTGGTGGGAGGTGTCCCTGCCTGTGGCAGGAGGTTGGAACTGGATGATCCTTGAGGTCCCTTCCAACCTTACCATTCTATGACACGGGAGGAGGCTGTAGGTGTTATGTCGAAGCAGGAGCCATCGGCAGGACAAGATTTTGTCAATGAGGAAGAGTCTGACATCTCCTTTACAGCACCTGTCCACCCAAACCATTCTAGGATTCTCTAGTTCATTAAGTGACAAACAAAGCAGCCGAACTCACCCCCAGAGAGATGTGAGAGCTGGGCAGGGACCTGCTGGGGTTTGCAGGAGCCCCAGCACCCAGGTAAGCAGATGACCCCAGGCCTGGTCCACCCTGGGCTGGGCATCTGTATCCTGGCCCCCAGGGCTGCATCCTTTGGGGTGCAGATCTCCTTCTGTCCTGGCCATGAGAGGGCCGAGGGTGACACCTCAAGGCGCAGCGCTGCAAACTCGCCTGCATCTCCCTGGGCTCCAGAAAACCTCCTGTGAGCGAGGTTTAATTAGCAGAGCACAACCTGCTCGAGTGACACAAAACTCCTGTGCTCTCTTTTGGGCTCCTGCTGTCACTTTATTGCTATTACTGTATTAGTTAAAAATAAATAAATAAATAAATAAATTGTTGCTATTATCTCATGTCTTAGAATACAATCATGTATCACAGGTATGAACAGCTTAAATCTCAGCCTGAAGCACTCCACTTTTAGTGTCAACACCTTCAGTGAAGGTGAGAGGCTCAGTGGTGCTCTCCACACCACAGCCAGCAGTGTTACCTCTTCCAGCAGCTCTTCACAGCAGTGTCTGTGGGTGTCAAGAGAAGACTCCAAGCACAGTGCCACACTGCAGGTGTCACAGCCCAGGCAGCACATGGGTCCACATTACTGGGTTTGCTGGGACCAGCACCTAACAGTATAGCTGAACTGGGCGGAGAGGGAAGGAGAAAATATTCAGGAAGACACTGCAAGTGCCCTGCACGGGTACCTGGGGCGCACAGCTAAGCCTGGCCCGCAGGCGAGTAGCAAGAATGGTTTCCAAGGTCTCTATTAACCCTTGCCATTACTGAACGCATTTCTGCCGGGGTAGCTTTCAGTTCTAGGTCTGCTAATATATGTTTTAGAATGGATTGAAGGGGTAAAGTCCTAAATAAATACCAAACAGTAGCTCTAACAGGGAATTACAGCAGTGTGATTAAGGAGAAGTAGATGTTGTCCTAGGTGACTTTCTTTTGTCCTTGGTGCTGTCTGTACCTCCACAGTAAGGAGCTCCTCTGTGAGGAGTGCTTGGCTCATGAAAACAAACAGGTTTGGCTGATGCAGACCTGCTGAGCCTCTGCTGTGGAGATGCTGCTTTCTTTTCCAGTTGAAGCATGGATTAAATTGCAATAAATTCTGTGCTTTCAGACAAACAGCGGTGTCATTGCTTATCATTAAGCTAATGTCCTTACTCTTTAGACCTCCCTTGTTTTTAACCCTCTTGGATAACCCCCAAAGCACTGCTTTTTCTTTCAGCTCAGGTTTAGTGCACTGCAGCTCTGGAGCCTGTTTCCATGTAGTCCAGTAGGAATTAGGGATAATTTCTCTGGAGTCAGTGCAGCTACACTTGTCCAAAGCAGCTGCTGGAGTTAGGCAGGGCTCTGAGCTTCTTCTCCCACTGTGCAAACAGGGGAGGGGATCTGATGAGGCTGCAAAATCTCCCTGAAACAGCACTCACAAGATTTCTTTTTTTTTTTTTTGTTCCTTACCTCGCAAGTCTTCTGTATGTACAGATGATGCTAGCCCCAGGAACCTTCTTTTCTTTCTTGACTTCCCCAGAAACAAATCGGGTCTGACTTTGTTTTTTTCCCTAGCTTTAAGTGGTTGGTGTATTTATCTCCATTAACCTGCTAACGACTTTCAGACCTCTGCCCCACGCCTCGCATGCCAGGTGCTGGGACTCCAGCTCATCTCCCAGCTCCGCCCCGAGAGAGCCGCAGCGCCCTGGCTTTTGGCGGCTGCAGCTGATGGGAGCAGCCACAAGGTGTCCACCTCCGCTAAGCTGCGGCGTGCAGCCAGCTCCGCTCGGCCGCTAGCAGCCGGGACGGACATCCCTGCGCGGCGGCTCGGCTGGAAAACCCGGTACCTGCTGCAGGTAAGTGGGGAAAGGTCCCCCGGAATATGGCAGATTAATCGCTTTATCGCTCGTCTTTATCGTTACTCTTTATTTCTAGTTGGTTTCCTTTGCGGTTCCCCGTTGCGAGTTTTATGCGCGTCCAACTTTTGTGTCACTGTGTGCAGCAAAGGCAGTGGGACTTGCTGCGAGGAGTGTGTTACCCGTTAGGCTTGGACCTTGCTTGGAGAGGGAAAGAGTTGCTCTCGAGTCTGTTGTGTGTGTCTGAGTCACTGCAGCAAGTTCCTGCAGCTCTCAAGACCACAGAATTAACCAGGTT
>WBNM01008527.1:11533-26532 GCA_013399055.1 Ramphastos sulfuratus | reverse complement strand
TTTGAATATTCATAACACCATATTCCAATCCCCGCCTGATCATCACTTGTACAAATGGTGCCAATTTAAATGTAAATGTAGATTATTGAAATCTTTATTGAAGTGAAAAGCTGTATAACAAAACTAAACATAGAGTGAAATTGGCCAGAGAGTAGCAGATATTTATAGAGTGCTTCCAGTTAAAGCTTTTCATCACACCCAGCGTCTTTACTGGGTTCCATGTTTCCTTTCTTGTGGCTGTTAGTGCACGTCATGACAGAAGCGTGTCCAGATAACAGAGAGAGAAAAGGTCTTTCCCACTACTTTATTCTGGTGATGTTTCCTATTTCCTAAGAAAAGGATCATCTAGTTTGTTGGTTTTGTGGCAACAGATCAGCACAGTGTCCTGAGAACTGTTTTGCTGCTCGATTTCACAGGTGTAGTGTGAATAAGGACACGGAAGTAAATAGGTTGGAAAAAAGAGAATGAAAATCCTACCGAGAGTTGGACGTGACAAAGACTTATTACTCCTGCATGTATTTGCTGGCAGAGAGTCAAGCATCTCATGAAGCTTTCCTAACTATGGATATGGGTAGTTACACAAATAGCTTTTAGCTTTTTAGGCTAAATCCCTTTTGTAGATTTAGCCTACAGCAAGATGCTAAGTTTTAATTGTCCCTATGAAGTACTGTACTACTCATTTGTTTGCAAGGTATGTTGTAGGGAAAAAAATTCATAGTTCCAGATGTGACCTTTTCTTTTTTCTTTTCTTTTTTTTTTTTTTTCTATTTCTCATAGGAACTTATTTGGAATTATTCTCTCAGCCTTTCTCAATGGGCTTTTATGAAAATACCATCTGTACAGTTGGCTTTCACACTAAATATAAATGCAGACACTAAAGAAAAAATAAACATACTTAAAAACATGTGTTGCAGAGAGATTTAATCAGAGAAATAAAGGGAAGGAAGGAAGGAAGGAAGGAAGGAAGGAAGGAAGGAAGGAAGGAAGGAAGGAAGGAAGGAGGGAAGGAAGGAAGGAAGGAGGGAAGGAAGGAAGGAAGGAAGGAAGGAAGGAAGGAAGGAAGGAAGGAAGGAAGGAAGGAAGGAAGGAAGGAAGGAAGGAAATCTGAATACATGTTATCCCCAAATCTGCATGTCGTATAGTAAATTGCTAAAATCAATGCAAGATATCAGGAATTAACATTTTTGTAGCAGAGCAAAACAATTTAGTTCAGGAACTTCTGAGAAAGGAGATACAGTTGGGGGGATCCCTTGATTTGATATCACTCCATTCTTGCCATGTGGAATATGAATATCTGGGCAGTAACACCATTTCTTTATGTTTGCCTTGTATTATAGCCCAAGAATATGATTAATATTTATTGGCAGTAATTAAAGATAACATGTGGGGAGAAGGATTATTCCTGAAGCATCTCTCTACCAACATAAGTAAGTGTCCAATAATTTCATTCAACGTAGAAATAGTAAATTAAGCATATTAAGAATGATGAAATAAATCTTAATCATTGCAAGCATACATTTATTTTAAAACTCCAATATTTCAACTTCTCATAATAAAAATAGTTTTTGTAGGTTAATTTGTAAGATTTTCACTCAGTCATATAGAATTAACTTCTTGGAAGATGCAATTTTATATATGTCCTTGTGATGGCTTTAATTTCTTTTCTGAATGTACAATGTTAGGTTGCAAACTAAATTCTCATTACACATTTTCTGCAGAATATATGATACGTGATACAGTTATTGACAATAAGATTTGTTTAAAGCAGCACTATCATTTTAAACAGCTCTTTTAGAAGTCGAGTTTAAAAAGTAAACTTGCTTCTTAAAAAATATCCTCCTTACTATCACAAAAAAAAACCCCCAAATATTTCACATGTAGATACATTCAAGTAAGTAATATCATAGATGAATGTGAGAATAGTTGAAATAGCCTGTTTACAAAGAAAGAATTAAACATTTCTACTTAGGAGATTGGTTAATACAATCTGGTTTAAATTCAGGAAACAAAGCAACAAAACCCCAAATAACCAAACAGGTATAAGCATGTTTGGACATGAGGTTTAGTACTCTCCTAAACCTGCATGTTTTTCCTGAAATTAGCACTTGTCAAAATCAGAGAAGCGTGTTCAAGTTCTGGTTAGTAGCATCACAGGATCACAGGATGTTAGGGCTTGGATGGGACCTTCAGAGATCACCTAATTCAACTCCCATGTCAGAGCAGGACCATGGAATCTAGTGCAGGTTATACAGGAACACATCCAGATGGGTCTTGAAAGTCTCAGAGGAGACGACTCCACAACCTCTCTGAGAGCCTGTTCCAGTGAGCCATGACCCTTACAGTAAATTTCTTCCTCGTGTTGAGGAGCAAATTCCTGTCCCATAGTTTACACACATTGCCCCTTGTCCTGTCTGCTGCACAAGTGAGCAGAGGCTGTCCCTACCTTCTTGACACCCAGCCCTCATCTATCTATAAACATTTATTAAATCCCCTCTAAGTCTTCTCTTCTCCAGACTAAACAGCCCCAGGTCTCTCAACCCTTCCACATAAGGCCAGGTTGGATGAGGCCTTGAGTGACCTGTACTAGTGGGAGGTGTCCCTGCCTATGGCAGGGGGTTGGAACTAGATGATCCTTGAGGTCCCTTCCAACCTTACCATTCTATGATTCTATGATTCTATAAGGCAGTGCTCTAGTCCCTTAATCTCCTTGTAGCCCTCCATTGGACTCTCTCAAGTAGATCCCTGTCCCTCTTAAACTCTCAAGGTCAGAACTGGATGCAATACTCCAGGTAAGGTCTCGCTGGGACAGAGTAGAGGGGGAGGAGAACCTTCCTCAATCTACTGGCCACACTCTTCTCAATACACCCCAGGATCCCATTGGCCTTCTTGGCCTCAAGGGCACATTGCTGTGCCTTGGGTAACTTGCTGTCCACCAGGACTCCTGGGTCCTTCTCCACAGGGCTGCTTTCCAGCAGATCACCTTCCAGTGGGTNAATAAAATTGTTAAGTTTTAGTTTACTTAAAGTCTGATGACAGATGTAATCCAGAAACTATACAGAGTATTTCTATCTGTGTAGTTTAATGTTTGATATTGTAATATCTCCCTCTCTCTCTCTCTCTATATATATATGTATATGTAGATATGTTGATATATACTATATATATATAGATATATATATCAATATAGATATATATTGATTTTTTTGAGGGTTTTTTTGCATGATTTGTTCATCAGATTTAGTGGACTTGATAGCAACAATAAAGATTATTGAAGTAGAAATCGCTGAAAGTGAGTAGCTATTATTTATTACTTATACAGAGTCAAATGTTTCATGTAAATCCCATTTGTAGCCTGACTAGGTTCTATGCCAGTCTTTTTTGTGACTTGTCAACATTTCTGAGTGACTTCAACATAGAAGTTTGCAGCAGCTGTTGCCTGTTATCACTGTGCTTAGGGAGACAGACAACTGAAAAAGTTACCTCACAAATATTTTTCTAATGTAAATTTAGCAGTGCTTGCTTTATTTTTGGTTGTTATTGTGCAAACCACTTACCAGGATTAACTTAGCCTCATTTTACCCAGGTTGTAAACTCCTAGAAATTTTTGTCATCTGGTTAAATTCTTTTTACCTTCTTATTCACCTGGATTCTTCCTGGAACTCTAAAACCCAAAATTGCTTACATTTTAAAACATTTCCCAAATATTTCTCTGCTTTCTTTCCCACAAGTGAGCAATGTACAAAGAGTCAACCACTGTCTGATTTTATTTGAGTATATAAAAGCCTGAATTAAATTTGAGAGATTTCTCTCACTTATGCTGTTAGTAACATAACATTTTGAAACACAAATGATTTATCCAAGAGTGATAAGACAAAAATTGCTTCATTTAAGGATATTAAACTGACTGAACTTGCACCCAAAAGACTAAAAAGGAAGTTTTTAGTAGATCTCACACATGCTGTGAAAGAAAAATTGGAAAAAAAATGGACTCCTGACTACATAGAAAATTAATCTGAATGTTCTGGCTACAATCTGATTTCTAACTTTATATGAAAGTTTAGTAGAACTAAAATCACAACAGAATATCAACAAATTAAGTAGAAAAAAAATTAGTTGTTCGTGTTTGAAACCCACTATGAAGAAAATGATGATAGCCGGAGTGGAAAACAGACAGCGGTCACTGTCCTATGTCCTCTGTTCACCAATATATATACACCCCTCAAATAGCAACAAATGAGCAAATCATGAAAGGAAAGGATTCCTAGAGTATGGCAGCCCCTACTCTTCCAGCCATCTCTAGTTTAACAGTACTTTGTACTTACCTAATATTCTGGCTTATATATCCTGGTTTAGAGACTTTATAAGTGTAATAGTTACTAATTCTCTTCTGCTAATGTGTGCATGTGCAGGTTGTTCACAATGTCAAATGTAGGTGTTCTGTCAGTGATCAATATCCCCTCACTCCATTGCACTCGTTGCCTGAATGAGGAATTTCAAGTTCAGGAAAACAAATTGCTCTTAGAAAGGAAAATTATTCCTGAAGATCTGCAAGAATATTTAATTAGCAGCAAATGTCTTAAATAATATCTTTCCTAATAACATCCTGAGAGAAGGAGAATCTTTAAAAGGGGCATGTGTGAGGGGCTACTCTTTCAATCTTTTTTTCCTTTCTTTCGTTCTCACCATTTCTGGCATGTTTATTTGGTCTCAGTTCTTAGCTCCCACATGTGAACGGCGCAGATACATCTTCTATGAAATACCTTCAGAATGTGGCTTTCTATACATAATTGCTTGATCAATGCGCTCAGAGCCAAAGAAAGATGACCACGCTCACCATCTGTTACAACCATTGCAGATGCCAGCTCCAACTGGCATATTGACTGACACTCTCAGAGTGGCCTCATGGTTAACACAGAAAGTTAGAAGTTAGGAGATTCAAGCTATTCCTTTAATTTTCTTTTTATCAGAATAAAAGAATATCTTTTACTGCCCTTGTACACACATTGCGATGTTCTGTTTATTTTTTTGAATTATTTTTTTAACTTGTGTTGAGATCTCTGAATGAATTTTTTTCCAAGTTCAATATTTCTGAAATAAATATTTTAAAATAAATGAAAAATGATTGCTGCCTTCTTTGAATTTGGCTTACTTGCTACACACTGAACCTGAAGTCTCTGTTGTTCTCTCATATTATCTGTGATCTTTTCTGAGTGAGCTTGCTCACTTGGTTGATATGCAGCTTTCTTCTATTTATTCTCCATTACTAAATTCCTCTTAGTGGATGTTTAGACTGATTTTTCCATGTTCTTGTTTCCTTTATTTTCATATTCATTTCCTTAGACAAGAAGGGAAATACATTTTTTGCTACAATTTAAATATAACATTATATATATATATTTTTAAGTATTTTGCCAGGGCAAAGAAAATAATTTTACTTTCCTAAGACAAGGGGCAATGGATATAAACTACAGCATAGGAAATTCCATCTCAACATGAGGTGNAAGTAGACATCACCATTGTTTTCTTTTCACAGCCTGTAATATAATTTTCTCCATTAAAATATTCCAATTAGCCTCAAAGCAGCACAAGTCTCCTTCTCTGGAGACTTTCAAGAACTGTCTGAATGCATTCCTGTGTGACCTGTGCTAGATTCTATGGTGCTGCTCTGACAGGGGGATTGTACTCAATGATCTCCAGAGATCCCTTTCAACCCCTAACATCCTGTGATCCTGCGATCCTGTGAAGAGTTAAGAGTCCAGTGTTTAATCAAAGATGGAGAAAAAGAGATAATCAGGTGCAGAGTGGTTTATATGTAACTGCATGCAATCCATAAAGAAGAGACCAGTTCTTAGTAACTATAAAAATATGAACTGGAACCATGCAAAGATAGAAAATGGAAATGCCATCAGTCTCCTACAGAGATACTTAAACCATCTTTAAACTAGTCAGATCAAGTGCTAGCTATACTCTAGCTGAAGCAACACATGGCTTTACACTTCTCCTTTCTATGACTCTTATCACTGTCTAAACCTATCTGGATAGCAAAAAGCCATTTTAGTGCCACACTGAAGGTGTGTCTTGCCCTTCCTTCCCTGTTAGTGAAATTTGATCTGCAATTAATTTCAAATAGCTCCTTAGAAGTCTACTTGATACCTAGAATTTGATGCAAGAAATAGCTGCTTTTCCCTGAGAAAATTCTCAAACTATGTCATTTCTTCAGTAAGTCTTAGGAACTAAGATTTGACAAAGCATCTGTCTACTTTTTTCCATTTTTTACAATCACACTTTACATAATTTTTCTTTACTTATCATTAACATACAATCATTGTTTTTCCTTCTATGCAAATATGAAGGATTTGTATGCCTGTTTTTATTCTCCCCCCCACTGTGTGCATTGCTTTTTCTTTTTGTACTCTTGATCCTGCTTGTTCTACATTTCATCAGATGTGGCAGTAATCAAATCTCCCTCAGTATTCTTCCTGAGTGAAACTCACAACATTCCCAGGAGGAGTGAAACTTTTTTTGGTATTAATTCTGACTTCTCTATGTAATATTCTAACATGTTTGGATCTGTATATTTCCATAGGAACATCTGAGGTTTTACTCATAATACATATAATATAAGGTTCACAATAATACCTTAAAACATGCTTCAGAGTGGCTATACACATCCTCCTACAACCAATTATGATGCAGATGAGGTAATGTCTATATGTGGGAAGTTATTTCAGGAAAAGGAGAACCTAAATCTGCATAATTTAGTCATTAATGGGTAATCCAGTAGTCTTCTTTATGTTTGCTGGAGTTTTTCAGCCTGGAGAAGAGAAGGCTCCAAGAAGACCTAATAGCAGCTTTCCAGTACCTGAAGGGGGCTACAAGAAAACTGCAGAAGGACAATTTACAAAGGCCTGCAGTGATAGGGCAAGGGGCAATGGTTTGAAATGAGAAGAGCAGACTGGATGTTAGGAACAGGTTCTTTACCATGAGTGTGGTGGGACACTGGAACAGGTTGCCCAGGGAGATATTTGAGTTACTCAAGGTGCAGCTCGACAAGGCTCTCAATGACCTAATTAGTGGAGGATATCCTTGCTCACTGCAGGAAGGGTTGGACTAGATGAGTTTGGAGGTGTCTTCCAATGCAAACCCTTCTATAATTCTATGACTGTTAGCTAAAAGATTGTTGGTTGAGTACCGAAAGTCTCACTACAGTGTTCTAGACTTTCAGTGTTGTCATTCTACTTCCACAGCTAAACTCCACATTCTTAGATCATGCAGATCAGCAGTAATTCCTTTGACAACAGTGGTGAACATGGATTTGAACTACAGAAATGTTTGAAATACAGTATTCATTGATGCAGAGATAACTCTGGATATAATTCTTTCACATAATTAATTTTCTTTTAATGGTATTGTTTAGCTGATCCTGAATGTACTATTGACTCAATATGTATATATATATATACTTTTACGCTGTTTGACTTTACTGATAATGGTTATCCTGGAAAGTAATTTGAAAGAAACTGGTACCAGGAAGTTCAATTACAATCTTGTCTTGACAGCAACTTTGGTGCTATTGTGAGGTCTCCAATACTGTATTTTATAGATTTGAAGTGTTTCACCTTTACCTTGTCATGCAGGTGAATACCTATGTCAAATTTTCAATCAACCCAAATTTTACTAATCAGAAGTTTATATGTATTACCCTGACATCTCAGTCTCAGATATTATATGCTCTCGATGTTAAAGATTAAGATGAGCTATGTATTTATTTAATTTGTATGCCTAACTCTTCTTTTACATACTGATCAGATTAACAGATCTGGTTTGGTGCTCTTATGGAAAACATTCCTACATGTTATTCCTGTGTATTTCTGTGTGTCTGCACATATGGTTAACAAATCTGGTTGCGTTCATATTTTATTCACAACCATACTGTATTTTAGCATTTACTATGCGTATATGTTTGTATGAGAGGAACAATCTGGGTTGTTATAATGCCTCAGCTTAAGCAGGATGCCTAGGGGAAAAAAAAAATTTAAAAATGATAGATTAAAGGTATTGCTAGCAGTTGGTTTGGAATTCATGCTGGGAAAAAGATTGTTACAAAAGATGTTGGAAGGGAAGCAGTGCCAGATAACAAACTGTCATTAAATGCAGAGATTTCTAATTATCACTAGTTAGAAAACAATGGCTTTGCAAGCTTCCCAAAAGGAGTCAGCCTAAATAAGAAACAAATGAAGACCATTCCTGGTTAGGGAACAATTATTAAGCACATCAGATAAAGTTAGAGAAGATCCCTTTTTATGGATTTATGTACTACTTTGGTACCTGGCTGCTGGATTGATAAAAGATTATGACTTGACTCAATGTTGTAGTCGATAATTCATCCCATGTTTGTGGTGATATTATTTAGATGGTGAGTGAATTGTAAAGTAGCTTTAATCAAGATTAAGGTTGATCTTAATTTTGATTCTATCTTAAAAGGTTTGAATACACCCACAGCTAATGTTGATATTGCTTCTTTTCTCAGAAATCTATCAAATATCTATCAAATATTTAGGGCATTTTTGCCATAACAACTCTCTGAAAGCCTTGTCCTAACCACTAGTTTGAATTTTTCTTTTACTTTGACAGTTCATGGAGATCTTACCAGTTTGGTCGTTTAGGTGCAGTGTACCAGATTAGCCAAAGGACTGCAAGGTTTGATCATGATTTTTCTTGACAATACAGAGGCTACATATACAGCTGATGTGGGTTTGGGAGTTACCCGCCCCCCCACACTTTGTAAAATGACCCAGGCTGGAAGTTTAGATGAAGCTCTATTTACAGCTCAGCACAATGTACAAGCAGATATATACACTATAGACAGGAATATTTACAGAAATATACAAGGTAAAGATAATACAGAAACACAACACCCTTCCCAGAAATCAGAGACCCCAGGAGGGGCTCCCAACCACCCTTCCACCTTCTCCCCACCCCTATACCTTACCCCAAGGTTTTGAGAATCGGCCAGAGGAGGAGTTAGAAGGAAAGTGATTAGTGAAATTAATTTGTTGGAGAGAAGAAGCCAGAAGTTGCAGGACAGCCCCAGACACTGTACCCCAGAGAGTGCCACAAGCCCGACTGTCTTATCTAATGTTTATGTTCTTAGTTTTATCTGTGTCAGCAAGCCTATGAGTGAAGTAGACATCACCATTGTTTCCTTTTCACAGCCTATAATATAATTTTCTCTATTAAAATATTCCAATTAGCCTTAAACCAGCACAACAGCTTCTCTCCCTTATTGGTAGGTCAGTGCAGGCCCTGGTATTCTTTCTTAGCAATCATACATTTAATCTGGGGGAATTTCAGGGTTCGTTTAGATTCAGGAGTTGTATTTCAACCATGCAAGAACAAAATGCAGTCTCAAAATGGGATTTTTTAAAAGACAGTTTACCGAGGAGAACACCAGTGTTCTCTTTGTTGTTACCTATCTCTTACTCTAATCTTGTGTCCCTACAGGAGGCACCACAGGACCATTTTATATAATGACTGTTGTTGGCAACTGCTTGCAATGGAACAAATGCCAACCCTTCCAAAGCCAGTGCCTGTCAATGTCTGCTCCCTGGTTGGCAGAGAGCACCCTGCTCAAACGCTAAGAGGTTTGTTGGCTTCGCCGTCTGCTATAATTCACCCTGTTATGGAAGAAAACAGCTGTCCTGCCATCACGACCTGGAAACAAGCCATAACAACTCACGGAGTTAAAATCCCAACTTGACTGCTACTACCACGATTCCATCTTATGACTGTTGGTGAATGAATTGTAGAGCAGTCATAAGGGAATAGAGTCTAATTCATTAATTTTTAATGCAATGTCTGCAAAATGGCCTGCTGTTGAAACTCTTTAGTGCATGCACAATTAACGCAGCTCTGATATTTTATGAGTTCAGAGGGCGGAGGAGTCAAACAAAACCTTCCTAGTGCAGACACACTTCTTGTCCCCTACAGATTGACTCGGTTGTGGGATTTCACGAGGCAGGAATTATAAAATATGCAGTTATTTTTATTTCCGGAAAGCCCCACCCACAACTGTATATAAAATATTAGTTAAGGTTCAGAAATTCCGTCGGGAAAAATCTTTCACAAGGATGCTTACAGGGAATTTAGTAATTCAGGAAAATCAGGAAGCTTGGAAAGGTTGCTATAAGAAATAGCTTTGCTGGACTTACAAACAAAGGTAGCCTGGAGCCCTAGGGAACGTCTGCGGTACTCACGGCAGTGGAGTAGGAATTTGGCGATAGTCCCTTGGCTCCTTGTCGGCAGTCTTTGCGGCAGTGCCTTGAAGTGTAGATCGTGGGGCAGCAGAGGGTGAAGCTCAGGCTGCTCGGCCGCTTACCCACGATTGCGGCAAAGGCAGGTCCCTTCAACAGGCAGGCAAGATCTGACGGTCGAGAGCGGGGACTGTGCCTTCTCGTCACCGTTCTTGCAGATGCCCCTCAAGGACCGACTCAAGGACCGACTCCAGGTCTAAGTCAAGGTCCGAGTCCAAGTCCGTGGCTGGCAGGACCGTGGCTGGCAGGACCGTGGCTGGCAGTCTGTCTTAAAGCCCTCTCGAAGTCCCCGTAGCAGTCTCCGGCAGTCTGCTCCAAGTCTCTCAGTCTTCAAGTCTCCGAGTCTCTCAGAGTCCCCCAGAGTCCCCCAGAGTCCCCCAGATAATGTGTCCCATTGCCATATATATATGCTGGGGCGAGCCTGCGGGGGTGGAGTAGGTACTTGACACCTACTCCTTTCACATTCCAAACCCCCGGAACCAGAGGTGGGGTGGGGAGCAGAACAGTTTCACACCCCATTCAAACCTTCGGTGGGGCAGGGACTTGGGTGTGTCCCACCACACAGATATATGCTAGATGTTACACATGCTGGTAGGATTTGCTCTTTGGTTGTCAGATACAGACTCTGATCTACCCATGAAATTCTGAGACACATCAATATGTAGCTCTAAAGCAAAATAAGTCACCTTTCTCCCCAGAAGGCATCTTCCTACTTTTTTATCTAATCTGCATATCAATTCAATAACACCATGTTGTGTTAAGAAATGTGGTGCTAAAGAATTTCACACTAGTAATGCACAGCTGAATGGATTCACATTTTGAATACAGAGATATTAATTTAAAAATATGTACTGTAAGACTTAATTTGGCCTTCCAGTGGCTTTATTTATTTCAGCTAATAATAATCTTCAACTCAAAGAAAAAAAATTCTACCCTATGCACCAACTCAGGAACAATCTGTTACTAGAATCTTTATGAGTCTGAAGGTTACCTATGAATTTTCTTATTCCCTGTGAGTATTCTTGAATGAGTTCCAAAGCAGAAACTTCTACAAGGAAAAAGATTATCAAAATTAGATCATATCAGTGGATGTAGTTCACTTTAGAGGAATCCAAGTATATGCAAAGTGATGTGTGCAAACTGATGGAGCATCAGATTTTTTGCTTGGGCAAATTTGTTAAATGTAAGAATTCTGAAACATGGAAAAAGAATTTTTATGATACTCATTTCATTTTTGGATCTACTTCACCTCTGGGAATAAATGTAACTTATATTGGAGTGATGTCATTTTTTAAATACAAATATAGACCTAAACAAAAAATTAAATCATTTCTTTGGCTACATCTGCTGAGAAATTTCATTTTGCTTTATTCAGTGACATCTAGAGTTAAGTTCCAGCTGAAATTCAGAACTCTTTAGGGCAAGAGCTTTGCTAGAAGTATATAATGAACTCATTACTCTTATTTTTATCACCACATAGGAAATAATAATGATAGTAATAACATTTCCCAAATATAAATATTTACAACCTGATGAATCCCTCACTGGGAGATCATTTAGAGAGATGTATGTTAGATTTGGGGAAGTCAGTTTCTATTCCTATGCTTGCTTACTTCCACTGATTGAAATGAGCTGCTGGGGATTCCCCCAGCCTGGGAGGGAGGTGTGGGGGGGTGAGAAAGCAAAGCTGGCATAAACCCAAAATAGGCCCGTGTTTAACATGCCTTAGAGTCTAGGCCACAATGTTTATGTGTTTGGATATTTGTCTCTGTTGAGCAAGGAGAACTAAACAGCATTAAGAGAAAACAATCTTATTATCTCAGTGTCCTAAATATCACCAGTTTTCTTACCAAACCTAAAGAGCTGGTTTTCTCCTTTGTCTTTTTCTTCTCAATGTCATTCTCTAAAGCCTCCTGGCATAAAACCCACAAAATTATTTTTATTGTCTGAAAAGAGAAGGGGAAACATGAAGTGAGCAAGAAACAAAAAGAATAGTTTGATTCTGATACATTCAATAAAAGTCTTTGAAACAACTTCTGTAGTCCAGTATCACTAAGATTAAGAATAATGGAATCTGGACTTTAGAACAAATGTATTATCACTTGCTCTCTGATTAGTTTTGGTTTGTTTTTTGTTTTTATTTACTCAAAAAAGTAAGCGTGTAATTATAGGGTTACATTAAAGCAAAAACTTAGATCTAGAATAGTATCTTCCTGTTTGAGATGCCATTCAGAGCACTGGAGCTGTTCAGTTCTAGGAGATGGAAGCTGACCAGCAATTTGGTCATAATTTGTGACTGGAATGCTCCCTTGTCAGCTAGTGACAGGCTATATCCAGAAGCCTGACATCCAGGAATCCAGGGCACATGCTTCTCATACATGACACAGCAAAACACCTACTATTGCTCGTAGATGTGTAAGTCCACAGCATGTGTAAGTCCATCTGTTTGTGCAGGGTATTTGGCACATGCTGAATGCCTGATACATCAATACCTGAGAGGAGTCCGAGGCAGAAGGCATTGAACTGCTTTTCTTTGAACCTTCCAGTGGTGCTCAGGTGAAGTATTGGTTCTTGTAATTCACATTAGCACATTCCCCAGTGCTCTTTTGAGTACCCCAGAATATATGAGAATTTTGACAATCAGAACTACTTTTGAGTGTGATAGTTTAATGGCTAACATAGATATCTATTGCCAAAAAGCAAAACCAGAACTGAGGTTTCTCAGATGCTGTAGATGAGAAAAGAATCTTTCATGAAATACCAATAATTACATCTTCTATTCTGAGTTCAAGAGTATCTTCTGCATGAAGTGAAGCAGTGGAAATATATATCAAACCTCTTATTTTTTCTGTCTCTACTTGTTTTCACATCACTCTGTATTCACTTGAAAGTGATGCTCTGACAAATTTAACTGTATATTGTTGAGAAAACAGGAAGTGATTGTATGCTTTGCTTCCTCCAGACTCTTGATCTATAGATTTAATCTTTGGTTAATATGTTATGGTTTCACAGAATCACAGAATGTTAGTGGTTGGAAGGGACATCCAGAGATCATCCACTCCAACTCCTGCTGCCACAGCAGGATCACCTAGGGCAGGCCACCCAAGAACACATCCAGGTTGGCTTTGAAAGTCTCCAGAAAAGGAGACTCCACAATAGCTTTGGACAGCCTTTTCCAGTGCTCCAGCACCCTCGCAGTAAAGATTTTCCTCATACTGAGGCAAAACTTCCTGTGTTCTAGCTTATGCCCATTATTCCTTGTCCTATTACCAGCTGCCACTGAAAAGAGCCTGTCCCCCTCCCATTGACACTCACCCCTCAGATATTTATAGGCATTAATAAGATCCCCTCTCAGCCTTCTCTTCTCCAGACTAAACAGTTCCAGTTCTCTCAGTCTTTCTTCATAGGAGAGATGTTAAAGTCCTGCAATAATCCTCATAGCTCTTCGCTGGACTCTCTCCAGTGACGCAAAACAAACCTTTATTTTTCTCCCCTCCTGCTATGACTTTCTCCCTTGAAAACATTAACATTTATTTATGTTGGCTCCCACATTGTTCATTTGTAATAAGCATTATAAATTCTGTAGCAGATTTTTATTTGATATGTATCTGTAGCTGAATCGGTTTCATTGGTGCTGTGTCAATGCAGCCCTGAAGAAGTTTTACAGCACATTTTATTACAGAGGCACACTTGAGAAGTAATAAGTACCTAATCAAAAGCCCTCAAGGTCTTTTAGAAACATTCACTGAACAAGCTTTATTTCACCAATCTGTGGTAGACAAGCATTATTAGATTTCCTGGCATTTTCTGTACCAAATATTTGAAGTTATGTTTATAAACTGCTTTAAGGGGAAGGGAGCTACTTCTTAGAGAAATAAAATATTAAAATGCTGTGTCTTAAAATAACATTTCTAAAGCAATTACTGACATCAGCAGGAAACTTTGCTCAAATTTAACTTGTCCCGAACTGCACAAACTTCTATCTGATCATCTACCAATTTGCAAAGGTGGCATAAAAAATATTTAGATGAAGTAAGTTTGGTTAAGCATCCAAAACTTTGCAGCCTATTGCTTTTTGCATCTTAGATCAGATTTCTTGCACTGACCTAGAGTTAGCCATGGGGAGTGAAGACACCACTGATTGAATGAGGGGTTGATTTTTTTTTTTTCTGTNAAGACATTATTTTGTCTAAATCACAAACCAGCCACGAAGTAATCCAGTCCTTTCCTGTTAATTTCACAACCAGTCTCCTGTTCTTTTCTTTATTTCAACGAGCAACCACACAGTCTTCATTTGTTTCTCTTATTTCAAGTGCACAATAAACTGATATATTTTTTTTTCTCTCCTATCATCAACTTTCCTTTTAGTGCATCCTGATTTTTTTGCTTTTCCCATATTGTCTATTTTCCTCTAGGGTAATTAAAAAAAAGATTTTTCTGACTACATTTTTCATTTTTCCATCTTGATCACTGCTTTTTTTGGTCCTTTAGTACGGAAGAATTAGTATTTTTATCTTTTCTTCCTCAAATGTGTCTCCTTTTTCTGTTCTTCATTGCATCTCTGAGATGAAAGAAAAAAGGAGACAGAGAGGAAGGGGAGGGGAGGGGAGGGGAGGAGACTCGAGAAGACTCGAGGAGAGGAGACTCCAGGAGACTCCAGGAGACTCGAGGAGACTCCAGGAGACT